>JAXBDA010004160.1:2999-30389 GCA_036023075.1 Gaultheria prostrata | reverse complement strand
GTTCTGACCTTGCACCTTCTCGTGGTGCCATGGTTGACTATGTATTGCGCGCCTGGCCCTACTCGTGGCCTCTTTAGCTCGGTTCCCCTGTAGGGTACATCCGTGTTGCTGTGCCGAGCTAGGGCACCCGAAAGGGAGTACGGGTTTTACCCTCTCCAATTGCTCCCCAGCTCTGACCATCACTGTTGTGGTGATGTTCAGAGCTCATACTAAGTTGACTGGTGATTGGTTGGGCCTGTCGCTTAGGCCTGACTTTTCACATGGCCTCTCCTCTCGCGTGGGGGGCACAAATACCCTTTCATTAAATGCGATGTGATGCGTGCTGCATATTCGATAAGACCAAAGGACGTGTCCGTACGTGACACCCCCCTTTTTCCTCGTTTCGCGTGTAGGATCATTATGATTCCGTTTTCAAATTAAGAAAAACCCTTCTCGTTCTCCCTTCATTTACACATTGTACTCAAGAGCGAGGAGAGAGAAACAGTGTTCGCGTCTTCGCTATTTTCATCGTTTCAAGCCTCGAGTCGGTTGCTACTTCGTTTTCCATCGTCGAAGAAAACATACGCCACGCAGGGCGAGCAAAGGGAGAGAATTAGACGGCATTCTCGCTGATACCCGGCTCAGAAGGGTCTCGAGGGTCAGCATTAGGCTCTTCCACCATCTCCGTATTGCCATCACCTTCCTTGTACGTGGGGTCGGCATCGGCGGACTTGCTTTGATCAGCACCTGGGGAAGTGTTGGGTAGAGAAAGGTCAGACCGACCAGGGGACGACTGGTCGGTTTGAGGCTGCTGTTCAACGACTGAGGGCTGGCCAGGAAGGTGCCTATTCACCCAATGCGGGGAGTCCTTGGGGATCCTCAACACGGTGAGGCATTTCTCCCAGCACACGTTCCAGATTGTGTTCCTGATGCGGCCATGGATGGATTTCTTTCTTAATCACAAAGAAAAATTCTGGACACAACTATCTTTGGAGCCGTCCAATGTATATACGGCTCTAGATACAATTGTGTTCAACACATAGCATTGCTCTTATATAGCTTGTATAATTGACGGTCTTCACGTGAATGTTAATACGATAGCAAATAGATTTTGGGCACTTGGAATACAAAATGCATGGAACCAGAGCTACGTTTTATATATAATTTGTTAAAACACAAACTGTCTCACACAATAAAGCTGTAATACAAATACAAAAAAAGTGGGCATATATTTCCACCTATGAATTTGCCAAACTCTCACAATTCCTTCAGCATTCCACAAATTCATTGGTGGAAAGAAGTTATTATTCGATTTTGCATTACAAGCTTTTCGTATAGACGAAAACAGAGACTCATCTAAAATCTGCCAAATTTTTTAAGCACTACTTCTGGTGCGTCCTAAGCTCTTGAGGAAAGACCCACTCTTGGTGATCTCACGAAGTGGCTTGTCAGTGAACCTTATGATATTGTAGACCTGAGCACCAGTTATAGCCCCACAAATAGGTGCCACTATGTATATCCATATGCCCCTGTAACGGTTCGACACTATTGCTGGACCTAAACTCCTTGCTGGGTTCATCGATGCTCCTGAAATAGGCCTGCCAACCACAAAGTCATCCATGTTAGCACTTCGAAATTTACACTTAACCAAGTTAACAATATTAAGCTGTTAATGATAAAAGTTGGCTTGTCTGAAGTCAGTAAACTATATAGAAGTACGATGGGCCAACCTAGCCCATTATATTTTCTCTTAGCCCGGGTCGGGTACTAGTTGACCAGACCAGCGTAGGCGCAAATGCCGAAGCAAGCTAATGGCGATGCTCAAGGCACTTCCCAAATCCTAGCTAGGGTTATATATTTCAACTAAAAGACCCTGTTTTATTTATTATGATAACAAGGTGTCTGGACCAGCTTACGTACACTTTAACTAATTCTTAGATTGATCCCAACGAACCCCATTTAAAGCTGGAACACTAAAACACCTTGTTAGCGAGTGCTCTAAAAGACATTTAAACAAAATTGAAATAATGCATAATGTAAAGCATGCCCTTTCTTTTAGACTATAATACTACTGTAATCTTTTTAATTAGCTTATGTGAGATTCACCTTGCGACGATGGCTTTTAGAATCCTTCCTTTCAAAAGGGCCAGAAACGGGCCATTTGCAGGATGGAGATTCATAGGCCTAAATTCAAGCCCTACCTAGCGGGACAATAGCTTGGGCCAGGCTTGTTCTTGACTTAGGATTCATGGATTGGCCCAGCCTAGCCCAGCCCACTTCACTCTGACCCAACTTGCTTGACTTCACAAACTTGCTAATATGGGCTTTACAATTAACCACTCCTACGTATTAGAAAGAAGGATTTTGACTACCAACAAACCATGTTTGGTATTTGGACAATGGTAGGTGACACCAACTTATTATTTTTATATTAGTATTACTTTGCGTGAAACAAAAAACCAGTGTCTTTTGAATAGCCAAGATGCATGCTGAGTTCTGCCACGTAATACTCAACCGGTACCCAAGTTTTTCTTAGAATTTGGACAATAATAAACTTATTTTTATATTATTACTTTGCGTGAAACAAAAAAAAAAAATATATATATATATATATATACCCGGCAAACATGACATTGAGTAAGACGGTAGCTCCAACAGCAAGCCCAGCAAGTTCTCCAATCTGACATTGACAAAAGCAAATAAATTATAGTACTATTAACAGATGATATCATTTGTCAAGGATCCAAATCAAGGCATCAATCAAGGTAAGAATCTTGCATACTTTTTTAATCTCATAATTTGGACTTCTTGTCGCGTATTAGTCACTTTGATTATATTTTATAAATTCATTTTATGGTAAGTTGGAATCTAAACCTATGATTAATCCTTAGCCTTCCCATGCATATTCCACGCCCGAATGAACATATGGACAAACATATATATATATACCACGTTCCCGATATTTTTTTTATGATCCGAACCGTCCAATGTGTTTAAAACGTGTTTTTAAGGTCTCTTACGAGGAATCATAAAAAAAAAAATACCGGGAAGGGCTTGATCCAAACAGTTTTTGTGAAAAACTGCTCGGATCAAGGTCTTTTCAGTATTTTTTTTTGATGATTTCTAGCGAGGTTCCTTGAAAACACATTTTAAACACATTGGACAGTTCAGATTTTATAAAAATAATTTTTAAATCCTTCAAAACACCCAAAAGCTTCCGGTCAGGGATCGTTGGGCCTATATATATATATATATTTAAATTGGGTAAGTTTGAGTAAGTAGAATGAGGGGTTAGAACTAACAGCTCGGTTATCAGTTGCGACACCGGATATTACAAACATGAGGTAGAATGTGATGATGAACTCCAACACAAAGGATTGCCAGTCCGACCCAGCCGGAAGTGTTCCGGGAAAGTGGTCTTGGCTCCCGTTGAAAATTAACCGGAGTGTTCCGCTTGCTAGCGTTGATCCCACGACTTGTGCTGCTACATAAGCAGGTACCTAGCATGAAAAATAAAATGTAATTAGCCAAACTAGTATATTACTATATATGATAGAGGCTGTGGATTTTACAAAAACTCTCTCTATTATGGAATCCATAGCATCAAATCGCCACGCCATTATTTGTCATTAATTCAGCTCAGATCTGGTAATTCCACTTGTTTAGAGAGGACCGCGTCTATCTTCTTAAATAAGTGGGATTCCATAATGTTTGAGATGGCCAAACCGAGAGTTGTCAATACCAAATATGACGGTCATTATATCAAAATCACAAAATGGTTTTCCGTTGGTGATATAGTTGCCAGTTTACCAGTTCTCAACAAAATAGAAACAAGAAATCCAAGGGGTTTGGGCAAGTGAGCATGAGAATTAAGCAATAAGTATTTGTTCGCATATTCAAATTCCACGGAAGCCAAACATTCGAAACCTTGGGACCATTGTGGGGTTTGTCCGGTCGTTAACTTCAAAGATCCGGAATTAGTCGAGGTGCGCACACGCTGACCCTTACATCCGGTTATAAAAGAAACAAAAAATACAAGGGGTAAAATGTCAATGTTGATTAGGTTAGATATATACCTGCTTCCAAGGGAACCTCTTACAAGTTGCAAAAGCAAGGGTGACAGCAGGGTTAAAATGGGCACCAGAAATGTGGCCTATAGAGTAAACCATGACCATAACAGCCAGTCCCCACACTATAGAAATTCCCGGCAAACTCACCACCTTGTCCTTGTCTGAATTTACCACCACGGCGGCACAGCCGGCAAATATTAAGAAGTAGGTACCTAACATCTCCGCTATCACCTGTATCAATTAATTAATTCAAACATGTCATTTTCACCCTCTTTATTTCGGTTGTGTTTTTCAACATGCAAAATGAGAAAGAGTCGTGCATCACTTTGTAGTGAATTTTTTTTCAATGCTGATTGAGTACAACGCGGTCCCCGTTCGCGCACATCCGGCTGTCTAAAAATACAACGGAAGGCCCGGATTGAATGTGCCGGATGAATTAAAAAAAAGAAAAAAAGAAAATGAAAAATGTGTTTTAATCCGGGCCGTCCAGTTGCATTTTTGGACGGTTGGATCTGCGCGAACGGATACCATATCAGCCATACCCGCTCGGCTTTGATAAATTCATCCCATTTGGGATGTTTTCAAAGTTGAAAAAATACGTTAACTCTTATGTGGAAGTTTCATAAAAAAGAATGGAAAAATGTATTGAAGCACGTAAAGTGTGTACCGAGGAGGTGTATTATTTTAGGCTAATTCTTTGAATTATATTGAGAGGCTACTGCGATGTCATTTGCACGGCCAAGTAAATCACCCATAGCCATAGTAGAACAAGCATTGGTCCTTGTATGATACACATGTTTAACTAATGATTAGAGATTTTTTCTAATTTATATTTGAGATGCGCATTTGAAATATTCATTCTTTTTTTTTTTTAACAGAAAGAATCAATATATATATAAATATAAATACATACACATACCCAAATGAATCATTTTAAAACTTAGTCATTTGCATGCTTACATCTCTAATAGGTTTGACATAAAATACCTTTTTGTAGCCGATAAAAAAAAAAACGTTTTGTAAGATAGTCTTGATTTTAACATTTTTTTTTGAAAACCCTCACATGTGAACTACATTTAATAAGGTTGTTGATATCGGAAATCAATTACAACTGCCACCGGTATCGAATATTGAAAATATAGCCAATAGTTATTGGATTATTTGTCTTCAAAACTTCTCAAAAATTTTGGTACGTAAATATATATGTTGAGATAAAGTGATAAACCTAAACAAACAAAAACGTTAACTGTTTTAGAATATTTCGTTCCGTACATTTATAAGGCAGACAATGAAGAAGTTTAATTAAAACATCCAGCCAACACAGTAAATTCCTTTTGTTTCATTCTTCTATGTTTATAATTCTAATCATTTATGATATATTCTATATATTAAGCTTTGGTGAATAATTAAAACGATAAAAAAAAAAGACAGATTTGACATCTTATTGTTTTCACTATAATTAGTGGTGTTTCACAGTTTAATTCCTCAACTCTGGCATGCTATATATATATATATATATAGCATTTTTATCGAAAACTGATCGGATCAAGCGCTTCCGGGTATTTGTTTTTGGAGATTTCTCGCGGGGTCCCTTAAAAACACGTTTTAAAAACATTGAGCGGTTCGGATCGTCAAAATTTGATCCGGAAGTGGGAGGTCCTTATGGTAACTTCAATAAGGGGTCCTTATGGTAACTTCAATAAGGGGTCCTTATTAGAAGTTTTTCCTATATATATATATATATATTGTAGTAGTACTTTTCTAATATGAATTTCCCTTAATTATTAATTAATCCACCAAACAGAGGGCTAAGAATATATCCTAGTCATATTTTTAGTAAAAATTAAATTAATTAAAAGTACTAGTACAAAAGGGAAATGATCAGTTAGTTAATTACCTTTTGAATAAAAGGAATGGAAACAAGGCAGCTGGAATCTTGATGATCAGTGGTTTTGGGCTCAGAGTTGTGATGATTCACATCATCTTTTATATTCACTGCCACTGCTCCTTGGTTTCCGTTCGCCACTCCATGATTTATCTCAGCCATCTCGAGAGAGAGAGAGAGAGAGAGAGAGAGAAGTATGGTTTATTTGTTCAAACTTCAAACCTTGGAGTGAGTACAAGAAACCAACAAAACATCTCCAATTTATGGACAACCATTTGGAAGAGAGAGAGAGAGAGAGGGGCTGGACTTTTTCCAGATAGATGAAACCAATTTTGACCAAATACAGTACGTATACTACTAGTTTATTCTTCTTTCATTTATTGTATTTTTAATTTGTCTTATTTACAGCAGTTTATCTGGAAGATATCATTGAGGAGTGTGTGTTGTGGGATTTTGTCATATACTATAAAGGTAGAAATTGAAACTCCATAGGATTTGTTCAGTTGTTAATCGACTTGTATTAGTGAATTTTATCATTTGATAAATACACGGTTGATTTTTTTTTATATCGATTTGTCTTTGGAGACACCTCACTCCACCCCAATGCATGAAAAGAATTATGAGAAGGATGACTTGAGAAACTAGTCCAGTGTTTTGAGTTTTGACAGTTACGGGATGAAATTGAAGGCTGATCCAACAACCCACCGAAATTACAGAAAGGATTGAAGTCTTATTTTTTACTATTAAATGTTTACACATCCCAATAAGTACTTTAATATGACACTCACGGATTAGGTAACTGGTGGGAGACCAAGAACATGTTAACTGCCCCCATCCCATAAAAAATAAAAAATAAAAATACTTCATCTGTCCCATTTTGATAGTTTATTATTCTATTTTGGGATGTCCCAAAATATAAGTTCACTTTCCAAAATAAGTCATGAAAACTTAGTAAAATGACATTATTAACCTTTTATTTAAATTAAAGTAGAATTACCTACATTAATCAAATCACCTTTTGAGATGACATAAATGGAAAGTTGAACACTTTTTGAGGTAATCATTATGTCCCCTTAAAAAGTTGGAATCCCCACGTGAGACTACCAAAATGGGATGAAGGGAGTAATAATAATATAAAAAAATTGGAGTACTTCCAATTTTGGATAACAAACTGTTTTTAGGAAATACAATGATTGCACCTAAAATTGTTCAACTTTTCAATATTTGTCCTTCAACTTTTTAAAAAAAATTAATTTTATTTCAAAAAAGAATGGATAGAAAGGAAATTTCATTCATCCAAAAGTTAAATGGACAAACAATTCGGAACATTAATCAAAAGTCGGGACAAATAAATTAGAACGGAAAAAGTTTTCAAATATTATGCTCCCTTCGTTTCACATTAGCATTTCTCTCTACTGAGTTGTCATGTGAGTAAAAGCTCCGTAAACGAGCTGAAACTTGTCTGTAAACCAATTCCCCTTGGTCCAAATCGCAACACATACAGCCTTGAACTCTTGAAGATTCTCAATTCGCGAAGAAGCAGCATTGAATTTTGAATTAACAAACAAAACGGTCTTGCTAATCCAACACTACTAGTATACCCCTACTTTTAATTACGGCATATTGCAGGTGAGCAAATTTCCTAATCCAGCTATCAATTCCCACCAAAACTGCGGTTGACTCAACCACATGCACTAACCCATGGATTTTAATAAGCTGCTGCATTCCATAAACAAACATGACAATTGTCACCAATCAATTGGACGGATCGCAGTTAGCAAGTCTCTTCTGAAGTAAATATAATTTGTCAAAGGTCAATTTTTTTTTGAAACAACATATTTAAACTGGAACAAATACCTACGGAAAAAAGTTAGAAGAAGCAAAGAAGGGAGATCACTAGGCGCGCTCATGAGACTACGTACCCACATGGACTTTCACTCACAACTAATTGATCTACTTTCCAATAATCGAACTTACACCTCCTCCCGAGTGAGAGCAAACTCTTTAGCCAATGGAGACAACCCTCGTTGAGTTGTCAAAGGTCAGCTTTGATGGTCCGCAAGTGTGAAGGCCTTAACCCTTGAACACATCAAAGGCCCACAGTTGGACTAATTAAAAGAAAATGTTGTCATGGCATGGCATGGGCCTATATGCATGTGTATGGTACCATATATAACTCGGTTGTTTATTTAATCAACTACTATATTTAATACATGTAACATGACTCGGATTGACTTATGATGATGATCAGCAACCAGATTCCAGGATCCAAGAGAGAGAGAGAGAGAAATGCGACATACTAGCTTTCACGTCATCTTGACTTATGTATCCTAACTTTAAGGATATGAGGTCTGGGAAATGGAAAAAAGGTTTATCTGAAACAGTGGATCCACAGTTTGGTAGGGCCTCCATGGGTGATCTCACATTTAGTCATGCCTTGCAATTTGCATGCATGTCCAAGCTTCACGAATGTCTTTTTTGTTTTTTTTCCCTTCCCTTTTTGTTTGTTTGAGATATCAAGAAATTTAGTGTTGCGTAAATTTCTAAAAGAAAAATCAGCTTTCCATTGCTTTTGAAAATTTTGGGTCATCTCGGATACGGTCATCAAAATAAGTCTTTAAAAAGTTGGATCCTATGTGTTTTTCATTTTTAAATCTGCCAACTTGTCCAAAGAGAAAAATAAAAATAAAAAGGAAGTATATAGATTTTGATTTTGTTTTTATTTTTAAGTGGAAAAAAGTGTTTACCATAACAACCCACCCAATGGTACTGGCTTTGGACAAATTTGATTTTTAATATGAATGTCGAATGACAACCACCAATAAACATACAAATAAAATGACTCGGATTGACAAATAGGATCGAAATGTGTCTCATATTTTATGTTAGGGAAGGGCGGAACTAAAGAGGGGACTCCCAGCTTTACTTTTCTTTTTGTTTGTTTTTTCTCGGGAAAAGCTAGGAACCAGGAATGTAAAACGTCATATTGCCAACATCATTTATCTTTAAGAAAATATCAACTAGGCCATAGTCAATATTACTCTTATGCCATTATAGGAGTACTACTTTAAGCCTTAATATACTACTGTAATACTACATCTACTTGGGAGGAGTTTTTTTCCGCGACTACAAGTGACACAAAGCATTTTAGTGTATAAAATGCTACATCAATTTTCTGCAGAACCTTGCACGGACCATACTTCATGGGTTTCAATTTTGTTGTAGGTTCCCTCGGGAAACCTTTTCTTGCGTAGAAAGATCATCACATCATCGCCTTCCTTGACCAACTTGACATGTGTTTGTGGTGATGGAGAGGTGTTGACTGCATTTGTGGTGGGGAAACGATGGTAATGATGGTTGACGCGCATGGCAGATGGTACGTAGTGGTGATTGTAGTGGAGGTGATGTGATGGTGCTTGTGGCAGAGGTGTTGCGGTAGTGGTTAGAGCGTGGTAGTCTAATGGAAGAATGGCACAATGGTGGTGGTAATGCATGGTGGCCAAGTGGTTACTATAACACATGGTGGTGTAATTTTGATGGGGAGGAAATGAGGAGAATGCAACGGTGGAAGGTGGTGGGGAGATGGAGAGGTAGTGACGGTGGTGGTAACTAGTGGTGGCGGACAGAGACAGACACATAATTTGAGTGTGAATTAAGCGAACACTAAAACAAAAATTAGAACATAAAAAAGACAGCATCGATCGATCAAACCAATAAAAATTCCAAAAAGTATTATCAACAAAATCATCATATATATAGTTTCGAAAATAAAAACATCCATACATTATAGTGCATCAATTTCTATAGCAAAAGAAAAATGTAGAACCTAGCGTGCCATCTATATACGAAAGTGTGATGTACGAGTATTGACGAATTTAATTACAAATAAGTAAATATTAGACTACTTAATTTTTTAGAACTTTAATTTTAAAGGTTTAAACAACCTCTTATATACTCCCTCTGTCCCAATTTGTTTGTTAATTATTTCATTTTCTGCTACGTCTTAAATTGCTTATATCTTTCAATCTATAATATTTTTCACAGTTTTAAAAACTTTGTATAATAGAATTAATCGCGAACTATCAAACAAGATTCATATTGCATATATTTGGAGATCAATATTAAAAGATATAAACGATCGAAAAGTGACACGATTATCAAAAATTGAAAAACAAAATGGGACGGAAGGAGTATTAGTCTTTCTTATCCAATCACATCGATCCTTTCGTCATGGATCCCAGTGCAGCCCAACAACAAAACCACCGTACAAAAATTCCACAAAAAGTGGAGGGTTTACTTAAGCACTAACACATATGAAAGGAATCAACAAACAAAATCATTAAGTGTTTTTTTTTTTCTTCCCAAAATGCGCATGCAGTACCCTGAATTCAACTGGCGTGCATTAACCTACCCTCCCACTATTTATCCGAATTGGACACTAATTTTGGGGTCAAATGTCAAATACAACTTTTTGATATCTTTTCCAAAACAAATTTGCATGTCTTTAATAGTTGGAAACTGGTGCTAGTGTTTTTTTTACTTTAAAGTGGAATTCTTCTTTTGTTCACGGCGGATCTTCACGTTTTCACACGGGTTTCATACACCATTTTCGCATTTACATGATATGCATATCATTTACTACTATATATATAGTTGAAGAAAGACTCCCAAACAGTTTTTCTTGCATGATTCATGATCCATTATTCATGGAGTTTTAATGGTTGATTTACTTTTCAAATGGCAGACAAAGACCCCCGTGACGACTCTCTCTCTCTTTCTCTCTCTCTCTAAGTCTACACTACTTTGCTTTTGGAAGTTGATAACTACATGCACAAAATCTAATGTGACGTTTACTTTTCAAAATTATATTTTCTCGATGTTTATGCACGTCAGGCGTACACAATATGCTCTTGACCATCCGTGATTATTAATAGTAGCTATTTTCTCTCCAAAAATTCGATGTGTACGCACGCCAGGCGTAAGCAATATGCACGGACGGTGCATCTTGACCGTCCGTGCGTGTTTTGACTGTCCGGATTTCAAAAAAAACTTTTCCACAAGAGTTAACTCTTACATAGAAGAGTCTTTTTAGAATTCAGACCGTCGATTCTTGAAATGGAAGGTCTAAATGCGTTCGTGCGCGTACGTACATGTGCATGTACATACGCATAACGGGTTGTTTTCTCTCTGTGCGTGATTATTAGTAGTAGATATTTTCAATATTTTTCCACTAATGATTATTGACTGCACCAAAATGCATTGAAACATATATATAACTACTAATGAAATCTGTAGTACTGTCACTTTCTCACATGTCTCATATGATTTTTTGTAGATTGGATAATTTGGATGAGAATTTTTGCCTTTCCGAGCCCGCGGGTCCACCTAAATAAATCGGAGCAATCCACTTTATAAAGTTAGTAGGTTGAATCATGCATGCCAAAAAAAAAATAATAATAATTTGTTGATCGGATACGATCAATAGTTCAATACCTAATAGGAACGCATTTGTCTTCAAAACATACATCGTGCATGCTAGATCACACCCATTTTTTTTTAATATAAAATGTAGAGGTGGCAAATGGGTGGGTTTGGGTGGGTCAAAATGGGTTATGGGTTGAATACGGACGGGTTGAATATGGGTCAATTTTAAGCGGGTTGAAATGGGTTGGGTCATATGCGGATCAAGCCAAACTCAACCCGACCCAACCCGACCCTTTTTTTTTTTTTTCATAAACAGAGAAAACAAGAAAAACACTGCAAAGCCCCATTAAGGTGTTAGCAAAAATTCAACTCTTTTTCACGATCGGGGAATAGGGCGGGTACGTTAAGGATATCAAAAGCCAGGAAAGTGTGATGTAAACCACAAATTAGCCACTTGGATAAATCGAACGAAGTTGGATTCTTGATTTCAATTATGCATAATCAACTAAAAGATAAAAAAAGAAAAAGAGAGTGTGATTATCAATTTTGAGATGTGAAAATCAATTACCTGCTACCTTTATGAATTATTTGTCAGTTTTAGAATTTTTAAATACACCTCAAAAAAATTTAAAAATTTCTTTTTTTCACTATACTCCTATTTTTTTTATAATATATATTTCCTAAATCCCAAAAGCCAAAAGAAACACTTAAAAAGAGACGGCACGGAGCAGCTTGCATGGATTTTTGGTACCGGTTACCCCAATATCGGATCCAACGGCCCAGCCCCTGCTGAGTTTCCCATTTGATAAAATGTGAAATCCCATAAAATCATCCAGTTAATTTTACAAGATTTCACATTTTATCAAATGAGAAACTCAGCCTCAAAACTGCTAAGATGATTTTTAGCTTGAACGCGGCGATGCGTACGGATTGGTCGCGTACGCGTCGTGCACGAACAAATCTGGATCATCCGTGCCAACAAATCAACGATCCGGATTTTAAAGACTCTATTACCGGTAATAGAGCTCTATTACCGGTAACAGAGTCTTTAAAATCTAGACCGTCGAAAATACTTTTGAATGGTCGAGATGCACCGTCTGTGCACAATACGTACACGGACGTGCATATGCATATCTTTTTTGTTTTGGCTTACCTACGCCCAAAACCGCTTTTACTTGCCATAGTTGGACTCGGCGACCAGAGAAAGGAGAAATTTCTTTGATGGCTTGGAAATCTGATTGTGTTAAAACCACCAAAGAGTATTCTCTTTTTTTCTTTTCTTTTCTTTTCTGGAAAGCCTAGTAGTAATTTGGTTAGGGCAGATTGAAGAGAGAGAGAGAGAGAGAGAGAGAGAGAGAGAGAGAGAGAGTGAGATTTTTTTAGAATACTGCAAGTGAAAAGATGTGCATGTGAAGAGTGTATAGAATACATGGGTTGAGAGGAGTCTAATACTAGAATAGATGGGTTCTTTTAAGTTGGACCCATTTGCAAACCCATTACCCACCCATCTAAACCCAAACATTAATGGGTTTAATAAGTTGGGTCAATCAGAAATCATATTTGAATATGGGTGGGTTTGGGTTGGTTATAATTGGTTGGGTTTGGACGAATCCATATAAATGAGTTCAAATTGTCACCTTTAATAAAATGTTCTGATTGGGCTTTTATCAATATTTGGTCTACATAATTTTTCTTACGATCAAAGAAAGAATAGTCTCAATTACTAAATAAGGCGGATTCAGAATAAGCCTGAAAAGACGATTATTGGATTCGTCGAGTATAAATAAAAAAAACTCGCGAGAATTCAACGCCTTTAATTTTTCTCTCCAATTTTCAACAATAAGGAAAATTTTCATATATTCTAATCAACTTGTTTTTATTGATATCATGTTTTAATTAACTTAACCTCAAGGGAAAAAGAAAAGAAAAAAAAAACTTGTTAATGTTCCATGGTGATAGTGGTTTTGTCAATAGCGTCATCAATATCCATAAGGTAATTAGAATAGTACTCCATCCGAAGCCCGTGAAATACTCGGGAATCCAAACGATGATTGCAACATCAATTAAAACACATCATAGGATTAATTAGAACGAAAAATTCCAAAATCAGTTTGAGATTTAAAAAGTGTATTAAAAACTACACTGAAGTTTATGTTTTTTATCTTTTTATTTACTTATTGTCAGTCTACTATTGTAAGCAGAGTAGACTAAAAATAGAAGTGCCCAGTAAAATTTAGTCTTTATTGTCAAGTATATCAATGTTTCATAAATTTTTTTTTGGGGGGGAGGGGATTTTATGTTACTCTGATTTATTAGCTGTAATTTTCAAAACCTGAGGTCCGATCTTTTTGTTAAAATGCTCCCTCTTCATTTTTGGTGAACTTGAGACATATTAAAATGCTCGCTCTATCTCTTTGTTTAGTTAAAAAAAAAAAAAAGGGCGCGGTATCTGGGGCACAACTATTAAGGGGCCTTGTCGGTGGCACGTGTCATGTCTGAATCCAGTGACGAGTGCAGAATTTGTATACTCAGTAGGGTCCCAAACTATATGTATATGTTATTGCTATGTATTTCTACTTGCTAGTTTTAAGAAGGATACGCGATTGTGTGTATACACGTACACATCATTAAATTTCTTAACCATTACAAAAAGTAGTTGATAACTCAAAATTTTAGGAGATTTTTCACACCTATACAGTAACTTTATGAATTTATTGCAAGTCACTTCTTAAAATTAACTTGAAAAATTAGTATTTCTAGTGGGAATATTTAGGGTTATGCAGGGGGCCTGAACATCCCACTGGGTCATTGCCCAGGTCCTAACCTCTCACCAATATATGTATTTTTTTGGCTATTATATATGACTAATATTCAAACACGTGTACTTCTTGGACATTAAATACTCCTCCATTCTAAAAAAGATTGTACGGTTCACAAAACGAGAACTAAAATAAATACATGTTGGTTCAAAAAATTTCTTACTTTTCTCCTTCAAGATTCTAAATATCAATAAGGTTTTTCTTTTATTTTGCAAAAATTCAAATTTTTTCAAATGAAGGGTATAAGAAAGTATAAGATAGTGTCGTGATATTCCAGTTTTTTTTTTCTTTTCCCCTGAGTAGTGATAATCCAGTTGTAGTGAGCCTCTTATGACCGAGGGAGGAGAGATTTTGGGGTTTTAAAACTTCCCCTTGGGATCTGTTCATATTGAGCCATGGCTGCTGGGTCGGGCCTGGCCTCGAGTTTGACAGGGCCTTGTGATCCAATAGGAAAAGGTCCTAAATACAGAATTGGAAATGGAGGAGATAAAAAGAAGAGAACAAATAAAAATGCCCAATTCTAACTCCAATCCAACGCCAATAAATTGATCAGGAACAGTTAGTCTTGTTTACTAGTGGTGGGAATTCAAGACACGACGACCTGTTAACATGACACGAAGTCAGAGGATTTCAGTCGCTTACTTTTTGACACAAACCAGAATATGACACAACCCGCCAACATGAAGATTAAAATGGACGAATACGAGTAGGACTCGCGGAACTCGATAATGACACAAATAACTGTTCAATTTTCAACCCGAAATGATACGACACAATGTCGACTTTGCCAACCCATAGCCTATACTTCTGTTTCCTTAATATGTTGTTTTGATTATTTTGAAAATCCCAATCACTAGAAGATCACTTGATTTCCCAAAATCGTACTATTTGGTTAACTTGTATAGAAAAACCGTTCACCTATCATCTATCGAAGCAAAAGAAAAACCTTGGTTGCGACCTCCTACCCACAAAAAATCTGTGTGTGAAACAAAATTCACTTCAGCTCCCAAATAAGTGCAAGAGCTGCGAGTATCCTAGCTAGCTTTTTGGTCAGGATTACATCTCGTGGAAAGAAAGTTCATCAGTTCTACGTAGGGCATAAACTGAAAATAATGTCGCACAACTCGAGATGAGTGCAACTAGTTTAATTGACAAAGAAACACTAATAAACCAACAAAAAGGGACTCTTTTCCAAATTTATAACACCTACGAATGAACAAGATAAGATTGTCCACTAATCAAAACGTTGAAATGGAATCTACAAAACTAAACAATGTTGAAAAGAAACATCATTGTACCAAGAGGATACTGGCGTATTGTCTTCTAAACCTCGCCAAATACAAAACGCATATCCGTCCCATGCATCCTCCTAAAAACTGCACAGGTGATAACTCAGCATCTGTATCGCCATGACTGGTTTCTCATTAGGTAATAAACCCAATCCTCTCTGACGAGCACTGCATAGTCACCTATATTATTTAATAGAATCCAACATTCTTTTATCTTTCTTAAGAAATGGCCAATTCCTACTCAGAAGTGCAGTAAGTCAACAATTTAGGACATGAGACTAAAGCATACGAGGCATGTCCTAGAGTATCCACAAAGCGTCTGAGTCAAAGGAATATAAACTATTGGAACTATTGGACAAGTGTTTAGCATGTCCAACACGTGTCCGGAGAGTGTCGAGTCGTGTCCGTGAACGAAACGTGCCGAATACGCATATGTGAGGCTGGTAAACGTGCCCATGCTTCATAATGTTCAGGAGTAAGCTCCAGTGAGCTTATTCTTGTCTTGAGGGCGTATCAGTGGTTTTTCTATTTTTGGTCTGTTAAGAGGTTGTGTGCGCCTTGGTGTTTTTCTGTAGTTTGTATGGGCATCAGAAGCATGGACACGGATATGGCATACGGACACCACACAAGATGGACATGCGGACACGTCATTTCTTTGAAAATCAGGGCACGGACACGTTGCAGACACGTCAAATGTAAATGTATGTGTAATATACAGGATGTTGTGGATTTATATAAACAACGGAGACATTATTTCTATTAAAAGTTGGAACAGTACAATGAACATTCAAATCAACGGTCTGCATATTAGTATATATGAACTATACATCTTTGGAAATTTTCACAAGAGCCAAGTTTAAAAAATTATGTTTTAACCTTTCAATGTGTCTTTAGCATGTTCCAAGAGATCACCAATGTGTCCTAGAGTATCGAGTGTTTAAAGAAATGTGAAACATTGGACAAGCGTTTAAGCAAGTCCAACACGTGTCCTAAGAGTGTCAAGTCGTGTCCGTGACATAACAACGTGAGGCTGGTAGACGTGTCCTTGCTTCTTAGATCCCAGGGGTATGCTCTAGTGATCTCGTTCTTGTTTGGGTCAACAGTAGATTACTGCCAAAAAAATAAAATAAGTTCTCATCTCATTGAAAAAGAACCAAGTTAACCTGCAAACTATTTCCTGTAAATACTTATAGCGACCCGTCATAGTGTTTGTACCATTTTCTCTCAAATAGCACAAGCAATGAAAGTTGATTAACTGAATGCCACTTAATCTTGAGAGAACGATATCATAGGCCTTCTTGGTTAGAAGCAGATAAGAGAAAAAGTACTTGAACCTTGCGACTTCTTTTTCCCTCCCTCTCTTGAAAACACAGGGTGTCTATGCCAGCTTACACGCACCTCGACTTATCCCTGGGGACCCATTCTCACCATCCACAAGGGGGGAGCCCGATTAAAGTCATAACAAAGTCCCATATGGATTGACATCAAAAGACTTCATAGCACCTGGGAGGTTCCGAACTTGAGACCTCAGGAGGGAGCAAACCCCCTCGTGACTCTAGGTTAACACACAGGATTCCGAAGAACGAATCAAGAAATATTTAATCCGGCACAAGAAGCTAACCCGTAATTCTCTAGAAAACATCTATGAAGCACAGATACTCTATTTTGGCCTCTGTATCACGTATCGGATACCGATACTCTCGGATACTCACCGGATACATATCTGTTACGTTTTTTAGAGTATCCAGAATTTAAATTTATTTTTTTGGTATTCGAATACAGTTTGGATAGTTAGGATACGTCTCGAACACGCGGGGTAAATATGTTATTACTTGAAATATGTGTGTTAAAAGTGTAATTAGGGCTTTATGTGTTTTCTCCCAAATCGATCGACATAGCTTCTGCTCTCTCTCTCTCTCTCTCTCTCTCTCTCTCTCTCTCTCTCTCGTCCCTCATCTCACGTTGTATATACAATGGTGAACTTGTGTAGTGGAATTTTAGGAATTAAAAATTGAATATATATATATAATATATTTAATTTTATATTTTTATATTCAACGTATCCCCCAACGTATCGTATCCTACTTTTTAGAAAAATCACGTATCTACGTATCCGTATCGTATCCATATCTCGTATCCGTGCTTCATAGGAAAACATTACTGTTCTTGGTAATTTTCAGAAAATCCACGAAGAGAAGACAATATACCCTACATACTAAACCTTAGGTCCTTAAGAAACCAACCGAAAAACCTTTGTTTCCCAATTGCGAAAGGCACACCAAAGTAAAGCTCTGTAAAAGAAAATATAGTTAGGAGGTATCTCCATGCTCAGAGGGTTGCGGAAAAAGAATTACATTGCCATTTCCCAGAAGTTTACGGCATTCATGTCCACTCAATCCAATCCCATCATGTAATCCAAAAACAGAATTAAGATCACTCAATTTTCGCTTGCTCAATACACACGAATCTCAGCCCCATATGAAAAAGCTATAAAAATACTATTAGACACAGAAATTGGACTGCCCTATTATTAGATAGAGGTTTGCTACAAGCACCAACACTTGTACCAACAATTGCACAAACTCTCTCACATGGGATATGTGGGACCTACCACTCATATGTGGGTCTCACATATTCCATGTGAGAGAGTTGGTGCAAAGTGTTAGTGCCTCTATCTTTTCTCTATTAGATATCTGGCATCTATGTTCAGAGGGCAATGCAAAATAAACACGTCGTAATTTCTGTTACAATTTATCGCATTCATGTCCACTCTTTCCAACCCTATCCGATAATCATAAAATAGAATTGAGACCACTTAATTTGCTCAGAAACACACAAATCTCAGGCCTCAGCCTCACATGAAGCAGCAATAGAGATACTATTAGACACACAAATTGGAACATAAACCTGTACTTTGCACTGGTATTAAGAAACCATTTGGGAAAAAATGAAATATTCTATTGAAATACATCATATACATGTCCAATCCATATAACCCTCATCACCAACACTCAAACCAATCTAGTAAGCCCCCTTTGGCCTAACCTTTTGACGTTGGCACTGGCTTTTTGGTGGTTCCTCCTAATTTTACTAGATCCAGTGTACATCATATCGTCCGTGGGAAAGTATGAAGTTTTACATTGTAAAAGGTTCATAAGGAAACAAAAGACCCAAAAAAAGGTCTATCACATTTTTTTGGGACTTTTCTTCCGTCTACATATGCACTTTTTTCAGCTCTGGTTTATGTTTTTAGACTACTCTGATTACTTTCATCAAGACAAACGATGCAACATAAAAATTTGCCCCAAATCTAAGTAAAAATTGAGAGGAAACCACCAAAACACCGTGCCAAAAAGTTTAGCCAAAGGGAGCCTTAGGAGAAAGGACACTGAATCTCCTTAAACATTTGAAATCCAACAAGAGAGAGAGAGAGAGATTAGACGCAAGAGAAGACCTGAGGGGGCAATCGCCAGGCCTCGGATTTGGAGAAGCACATGTCATCTAAAGCCTCGCTGCGGCACCACCTGCACTTGTTGGGTTTCTGAGAGCACAGAGACAGCGACGCCATCTCGCTGCAGTCCACCACCATCGGATTATTCCTTCGAATTCCCACCAAGCTCCGATTTGAACTACCACCGTCGCCGCCGGATGAGATCGTCCGGTGATTGATGCGGTTGCTGGCGACGGGAATTCCCTCCGATGCTGCGTAGAGAGAGGCGAGAAGGATTAGAAGTATGGGGAGGAAAAGCGAGAGGCTAAAGAGTTTAGATGCCATTGAAATACGAAAGGAACTGTGGGTTGTGAGAGTAGCAAGTAGTAGCAACTGTGGCAAGGTTACGGACTTGGGAGGATAGATCGAGATAAAAGCAGTGGGGAAATTACACTTACATCCTCCGTAATCTAATTACTAACTTTTAATGACACCCCACACAAAGTGGATTATCACACACCTAAACTACATAGATGGGTAGGGTTGCAAATGAATTGAGCGAGCTAGAGACAAGCTCGAGGCTCGGCTCGACTCGGTCCGGGTTGAACTCGTTGAAATTTGACTCGGTGGCTTAACGAACGAGCTTGAGCCAAATATTTAAGCTTGTTATTATATGAGCTTAGCCCAAGCTAGTGTAAACTCGTCTCGAATGAGTTCGACCTAGAACATATACTAGAAGAATACGTATGTTTTTGTTGTAGACTACTAGAATTGCTCAAAGCTATACTAATGTATGCATAATTCTGCCAAGTAGCAGTGTTAAGGAGCTTGCACATATAGAACTAAGAAGTCTTGAGGAGTGGTAAGGTTTATACCAAAAGAATCATCGGTGAATAAATAATTTCCCAATGTGGGACAAGGGAACACTCATAATTCATAAGTAAATGCAACGGAAGGGGTTCCCTTCCTCTTCTGTTCGTTGCTTCTTTTTGTCTAACCCAATAGTTGCAACCTCCTTTCTCTCCTCACAATTTCTAATTTTCTTCATTTCCCTTATCTAACTTTTGCCATGAATTGAAAACCATACAATGAGAATATCCCCCCTTCATTTCATCGTTTCTTTATCCTTTTATACCAATTGATGAGCCACCATTAGAGAAGAGTTACCTCCATTTTATCAATTTTTTCTTATCCACCTTTGCCTCTAACCCTTCTTGACAGTACACAAGTATTCACATGCACACATTTCATAGCCTCAAACTTTGCACGTTAGATCACCAGTTGCAATGTTTCTTATTTTTGTCACATTGGCACCACAATTTCTTAATTATTCTCCATGGGTTTGTCCAACCCTTTTGCTACAAAATCTGAGTCCCTTAAAACCAATTTACAGTCCCAAGCTAGGTAAAGGTTGTTTCAAATAGTGAGCAGGATTTGAAAGCTCAAGTTAAAAGATAAAATATCAAACGACTCTTGTCCCCAGTGAAGGTCCAAAATTTAATAACCAATTCATACTATTTTGTTTAGGTACAAATGAATTGCTATTGCAAAATCTATTGATTTATCCAATTCATATAATGTTGATTTTCATTGAATTGTTTTGGGCTTCTAACTAATTTATGATCATTTCATTGTTAATGCCATTGTGTCCAAATTTCTATTACAGATTTGTTATTATATAGTGCCCAACGTAATTCTTTTGCATGTGTTGATGCCGTATTTTATTAATCGCAAAATCTTGTGAATCCTGTGACTCATTGTGAGAAGGACTTCCAAGCCATCTCCGACCCCAAAAAATACCAACAAAAGATGTAGAAAGAAAAGATAAAATTACTTGCCTCTGAGCATAGTGGGTATGTTTGTTTTGTCTTTTGATTTGTTTGCTTCTTGGAGTTCATATGTTTAAGTGGTGTCAAATGGAAATATACGATACCGCTAGAGCCAAATGGCACGACATATTGACAAAACTTGACATCTTTAGTGCATGTCTACGTTGGTTCATTCAAGGCAAAGGTTTTGTTTTGTTTTGTTCGCAAAATGATATTTTCAATGAAACATGGATGTCGAGCGTTTTATATTGGGTCAGACGGGCTACTATCAGGCTCTGTGACATTAATTGAACAAAACTGGCAGGGCAAAAGGGTTACTCGTACCCAAAAACTAAGGCTCTGTTTGAAACCTTGGAAAAGAATGAAAGAAAATGATAATACCTGTGAGTGTAGCGGAAACTTGAAATCGCACCTTCAACTATTATTGTTCAAGTGATCGAACAAAGCAGAGAGATCTTTTAACCTATGACCCACATAATGAACCTGGGGGTGCACATACCTCGGGTCGGGCTTATACTAGATACTAACAACACATGTGCATGCCCAAGCCCGGCCCAATAGTAATCGGGCTTCATTTTATATTCTCAAACTCAGTCCAATTAAAATTTTATTTCCTAAGCCCACCTAACATGCCCATTTATTTTTTTAAAGCTTAGTATAAAAACATAAAGAAATCAACCACAACGATCACAAATTAGAATTCACAACCGGTAACACTTAAAGTTTTATGTTTTCGCAATACTATAAAAACAAACCCATAAAACTATATAATTCTACTAATTAAATGTCTCCCAGAAGATAAAAGGAGAAGGCCAAAGAAATTGAAGAGAATAAAACAAACATGAAACTTACTCTTGAATAAGTGAAGATGTGCCTCTTCAAGAAATAAAATCCTAAAAGAGAAAACCCCAAGCAGAGACTTCTAGTTTTCTACGGGACCAAACATAATCATATACTATATATATTTTCTAAAAATAATAATATTATAATCGGGCCGGGCCGGGCTGGGCTTTGAGGATTTTCCCAAGCCCAACCCATTAACTAATCGGGCTTAAAATATCATCCCAGCCCAACCCAATGGGCCTAATTTATATCCCAAATCCTAAAAAAATCGGGTTGGGCGGGCTACCGGGCCGATGTGCACCCCTAAATGAACCTCATTGATGGAAATACATGCTTGTTCTTATTCGGGTTAGGTCAGGGACCCTCTGTATGCGGTATTTATAGGCAACACATTTCCTACCATCAAGGAAAAGTTGTCTCCAAAAGTGTCTTTCTCAATGGGTGGGATCTCTTGATCATTTCTTAACGGATATGACTTTTGGTATATTAATTCCCAACAAGTATACTCTTTCACATAGGATGTATCCTTTCATATAGGATATACCCTTTCAGAATAAGACACGCACCTTTTCACAATTAGACACTAAATAATTGGGCAATTAATCTATCACTCATAATTCAACTAATAAATATAAAGTGATATGCAGGCATCACATGTAGGCCACAATATGATTTCTTACATTCTCCCACTTGGCCTACATGACACACTATTGAGTGATAATAACTTAGAAAGCCATTTTATACGTGGGTTACCTTACGAAAGTTCTTACATTCTCCCACTTAGCCCACATAACATCCCAATGAATGAGTAAACATGGCCACTGGAATACCCATATTATTTTATTGTAAAATCCTCTCACTCTACTAAAGAGTCAAATGCATGAATTATAGCAGTTGTACCACATAATGAGTACTTCCTTCTATGTATTACAATGCATACTCTCTAATTAAGTATATTTTATTTTTATCAATGAGTACTTTGTGAATGGTTTATTAAGTAACCACGCAGGTCCTACTTTATGTATCCCAGCGGATAATTCCGATACGTTCTTAACCTGATGTGCACAAGTACGTCATTTATTCTCTAAAAAAAAATTTAATGTCCAACAAAAACTAATTGAGCAACTGAGAGAGAGAACTAACAAAAGAGTTAACAAGTCTTGTATTCACTACATGACTTCTAATATTTTACCGGCAATAATTAACTCTATACTTATACTCAATGGATATTTATATTCCTTCTCTCATTTAATGAGGTACTCTATGTTGATCTACTTATTTCGGCTCTCATACTTTAAATTCTTATAGACAATAACTGTAACCGAATTTTAACATAATAGTCTCAATTCATAATCGATAATCTTGAGACCCTTAATGCATGTTAGTTGGCTTCATAGCTCCCACTGAACACTAACTCCTTCGTAAACAAAAGTTTACTTGTTTCTACACTCTGTAGGGCTTGGAGAAGAATAACAGATCAATTCCTAATAATCTGCCCATAGTTCTAGATTTCGATAAGTACCTCATAACCTTATTTGCATATCAGAACGATAAGATTAACTACTGTAACCATGAACATGAGAACATAATGCTATGAAATCAAACTTTAATCTAAACTAACCAACGTTAATTTAGTAAAGAATTCTAACTGTCTGGCGGGCAGTGGTCAACCCCACATGAATTCTTCTAAAACATTATGAGAAAAAATAATCACAAACATCAAGAATACTGTCTCCATACCTGTGGGTATAGGAAAACGTATTCTCAAAGACAACATGTATTATCTTATTCCAATAAAATCACAAAAATATTAACCTCCCTGTGGGGCCGAGTTATTAATTCCATGATCTAACAGTAAAATTAATGTCAAAACAGATGTCAATAACAAAGTTCACCGAAATGGTCCTTATATGATTCACAAACTTCTTAAGATGCTATGGTTAGTCTTAAGTGATTTGATGTTCACCACTTCCCAAAAAATATCATACACTTATGACAAATCCTTTGTAAATACTATATATATGTGCATGTGATTATCACCTTGACTTAAGATGATGTGGCTATTCTCAAGTCATTTTGATACTCACTCTTTAATATAGCCTCAAATCAACAAATCCTTAATTTGATTAGGACACAATTTGCATACCATTAATTAATAATATATATACTAATATAAGCAAATCACTACTCATCATTACTTTATTTTAAGATGTTGTGGCTAATCTTAAGGTGATTCAATCTTAACATGGCATAATCCAAAAATGTAAACTGCCCTTATGTTAAACATCAAACGATTTTGGCAGCCAAGGCGAACTTGCACAACAAGAAATATGTCTTAACAGAATGCTCATAATACTAAAATTTGCTAACACATGATTTAACTGTTTGTGATCATGTGTTCTTTGTAAAAAGTTAGGACTCCATTATACCGATCACCCAACAAGTGTGAAACAAACGAAGTGATGCATTCATACATTTCACGACCATTAATAGAACAAACTTAGATCATGAAACATGCCCCATAAACATGAAAATGCCAAAATGGCCATGGTAATAAACTAATAAAATAACCAAATTACTCTTCAAGGGCATCATTAATAAAGACATGAATTACAATGAAGTAAACGAACATTTAATATTGATATTCCTGAAGAAATAACTGTAAAGACCCAAAAATTTGAACTTAATTTTCTCGGAAATAAAGTTAAGGAATTATGAGGATATGTGTTAAACATTGAAGTGTGGGGTTAATGTGACAAATAATTGGGTTTTGACTCATTTGAAACACTTTGAAAATAGAGGGGTGTTATGTGCAATATGCCTTACACGTTTATAGGATGGGATAGAGAGAGAGAGAGGAACACATTTTTCTCTCCCCTTTTTCATAAGCCGACTGCCTCTCTCCTCTCTCCCTCTCGGCACTCTCTCTCTCTTCACCTCCCACAAAAAAATCCGCCTTAAAACTCAAACCCACCATAGGTCCTTCAACTATGTCGCATATATTCACTAGTGGGACTTGGAAATCACGTGTGGGAACTCGGGTTTGGTGGAAATCCGGGATTTTGTAAAGCTAGGGTTTCTTGGAGCTTAACTTTGAAGGCTAGCACTTGAGGTAGGGGTTTCTCCACCTTGTTAAGAGTTTTTAGTTTGGTTTAATAGATGTGTTCCAATTTGTTAGATACGTGCTTGGTTTGGGTTGAAATTCCCAGGTGAAAACCCGAAAATCTGTATTTCACGAAATTATTCGAGGTAGCTGGAAAGCTGATTAATTTCTGATATTTTTACTATAGGTTTGTTCTTGTGTCTAATGCAACGTGTAAAATTTTCAGAAATTGGTTCGAAGTACAAAAAATATGAAAACTATTTTACCGGATTGTGGTAGTGAAATTTGTTGTGCAGACAACACTGTCGCGTCGTACGGGAACGGCTATTTTTTTTTTGTCTAGGAAGCTTGGAATTTCAATACGCCTTTTGATTCTGAAACTAGACTCGTATACCTTTGAAAGTATGTAAGGGTTGTTCCTTAATTTCCTTTAGGCAATAGTAGTTTTTTATTCGAAGTTTATGTACTGGCTGAAACTGAAATTTTGGGTTTCTTTTTGCGTAATTTCAGACAACCATATCTTGGTCATCCAGACTCCAAATAGGGCAAATTTTATATTGTTATTGGTGTACTCAAAGTCTTCCATCGTTATTGGTGTACTCAAAGTCTTCCTTTTAATGGTGGTGGTCTCAAGATCAAATTATGAACCTATAGAAAATTATAGCCAGTTTACGATAGCCTTGTTGTTAAACTCTATTCCAATTTTGAAGTTATGATGCATTTAGACTTTACAACTACTTGTGGGACACGTGAGTACATGTGGGACACGTCGGGGAGCATGTGGATGCTTTTGGGACATGTGGGACACATCGGGAATCACGTGGTGCTTGTGGGACACGTGGGTACATGTGGGACACATTGGGAATCACGTGGGTACTCGTGGGACACGTCGGGGAGCACGTGGTGCTTGTGGGACACGTGGGTACTTGTGGGTTATGGAGAGACATTTATTGAGTATTTATGATGCGTGGATACATGGCGAATATATAGACTTGTGTATGATGTGTGCGTACTCATGGAGTGTTTGTGATGTGGAAAATACTATTTTACAAATAGTAGTTACATGTATGATATAGATTGGTATGAGTAGACGGACATGTTTGATGAACTGGAAAGAGGATAATTTAATATGCTTGATTAAATGAATGATAAAGAGATTGTGATTAACGGATTGATTGGAAAGAAAAGAAGCAAACTGTTATTTGGTTAAAATGAACTTTACAGTATTTTTAAGATGGTTTGTGTGAGGGTTGTTGGACCATGTTGGTTGTATTTCGAGGAAATGCACGGAGAAGGATCGAGGAGTAAAATAGTGGCAGATCATGAGGAGAGGTAAAAGTACAAGAGTCGATAGCCTGACGTTATTGTCATGGGGAAGTGAGTAAGTAATATGTGAAGGAAGCTTAGGGTTATTATGTAAAATGATAAAGTAACGTGTTGTGTATTAAGCTTACTTGTGGACGGTGGAGACGATTATTCATCACTTTCATTATATTTTGTTAAGCACTTATAATTTATTTAAGAAACCTCTACTGAGTTGGTGTTCAAAAATTAATTCATTAGAGTATTCAAAGGGTGAGTACCCTTTGATGTACATGTATCACCGTGTATATAAGAACTATGCGAGTACCCACGTGCTACACACGTTCGGTGATGCCCATTAGTTTTCTAATTTAGAAAATTGATGTAGAGAAGTTTTATTTGAAGCCCAGAACTTGCGAACTATCACCTTTTTGGCTACTTCATCCATGGACTTTCAAAATTGTTTATGTCGTCCCTGAACTACTGGATAGCAATACAAGTGGTCTAATTGATAATGCCAGTTAGTGTTTTGGACAAAAAAACATCACATGTGCACGTCACTTGCAATTCTCCCCCAAATCAAAGGGTAAAACAGTCATTCCCCTTACCCGTCCCCATTCAACTCCACAATACAGAGTTGATCGATCACAAAATAGGGGGAGAGAGAGAGAGAGGACGATTGATTGAGGCACTGAGAAGACGATTGATTGAGTTCGAGGACGTTGAGCTCCCCATGAGATGTTAGCTTTTTGCATGTGGGTTTGGTCAAACCACATAGATTTTGAAGGGTGTCCCCAAAAGGACAGCGGAAAAGAGGAACCACCGGTGGACCATTAAGCTCCATACCCGCGAGGAACTCGAACTCATCGATAGTGGGACAAAGCTCTTCCATATTGAACCTAAAAACATGATGGCTCCCATCCCAAAAGCGGGCAGCCGCATGCAAAAGAGAAGGATGTGGGAGCAATCGCGATAGTTCGAACAATGCCTCAATACCACAAGCACTCAACCGAGCCCATTCTACCCCAGTAAGCTTACATCTCCAACCTTCTAACTTGAGCATGAAGGTAGGATCCATGGAAAAGAATAAGGAAAGTAAGAAGAAGAACTGATTTTGCAACAAGGAAGGAGCAAGGAGAGAGAGGTAGTTGAAGAAGTTTTTGTGAGTGGGAAGCTAGGAAGTGTCACTTATATAGGGAATTCTTCGGACTAATCCTAGGAGCAATCGGACAAATATTTAAGCATGGAAGGATCCAAAACGGAGCAGAAATGAGAGGGGAGCAGAAACAAGAAACAAAAGGCCAAAGCCGGACCGGCTCTAGGCCAGGGCCGGACCGACCCTACTGGGCAGTCGGTCGTCCAATTTTGTTTCCTTATTCGTGCGAAGTTTGACCAATTTTTGGCGGTTTTTGGACTT
>JAXBDA010004159.1:0-30396 GCA_036023075.1 Gaultheria prostrata | reverse complement strand
AGGATTGGAGAGAGAGAGAGAGAGAGAGAGAGAGAGAGAGAGAGAGAGAGAGAGAGAGAGAGAGAGAGAGAGAGAGTGTTGAGGAGGGAGAGGGCTTCAAAATTTCCTTTATAATGCACTACTATTTTTTTTTATGGGGAATAAAATTTATTAAGAAACTTGATCGGGAATAAAATGTACCACTGTTTTTATTGGGCAAACGATTACTAAACTCCACCTTTTTATTACCGTATTCTACTTTTTGTTTTTTAGTGTTCAAAATATAGATGACAAAAACACTAGAAGACAAAAATATTGGAGGGCCATTATAAAAAACGAGGTGTCAAAATCATTGGAAAATAATAATAATATGAACCAACGTATGATTGTTGATGATTTGTTTACCATTTCAAAACCAATTTTTAATATGGACGGTTGGTTAAGATATCTTAACCTTGATTTACATGATCATCTATTGTCAACAAAAGAAAGAATATGCACTTCCTATTCCAAAACATAAATGCTCGTCAAACTTTTTAGCCCTAATATAGTAATGATCTTTTCTTCGTACTTCGATTTGAAATACATTTTGGGTTAAATTCCCACTAATTTTCTCTATATATAATTCTTTTTTTTGCCATTCGATATATATCAGTGGGTGGTTAGCGGAGAGTTGATGAGTTAGTTCAAAGGGGGTCTAGAAGCTATCCATAGCCTTAAATCTCAAACGCCTCTGCTAAGGCTTGAACCCTAATCTCCTTTCTGGAGAACGAAGAGATAACCACTAGACTACCAACCCTTGGTTTCTCTATATATAATTCGCAAAAGTGGCAAAGAACTAATTTTGACCGATCGTCATCCATATACGATTCATTCTAAATTTTGACCAATTGCAAGTCATAGCTATCTTATGTTCATGACAGCTATATATAGAGTATATATTTATCTAAGCATATTCTTTTAGGTAACAATTCTTACACAGCCTTTTTTTTTTTTTTTAATATATAAATGCACTCCAATTTTCTTTACAGTAAAAATTGTACATGAAAGTTTCATGACAAGAAATGAGTGCATTTATCAAAAAAATAAAATGTGTGTGAATATCATTTACCCTTATGCTGTTCAAAAAAAAAAAAAAAACTGTATATCATACCATTTCTTGGCTACGTTTCCGCTAAACATTTTTTCACAACCTTTTATCAAAAATTAAGTTATTCGTACTAGTAAATTAAACCTTTTTGTCAAAAGTTTATTTTTCCACAAAACTAAAACATCCAACACATTTTCTACAACTTTATGTCTGTTGAAAACGAGAAAATTTTGGGTACGGGGAGGGTACCACGTGGTACCCTCTCGGCACATCCGGGCCGTCCAACAATGCAATGGACGGTCCGGATTGAAAGTGCCGTCCGGATTTAAAAAAAATTAGAAAAGAAAATAAAAAGTGTGTTTCAATCCGAGCCGTCCGATGCATTTTTGGACGGCTCGGATGCGCCGAGGGGGCACCACGTCACCCATACCCTATTTGCACCCAAAATTTTCTCGTTGAAAACAACTTGACCCAAAGTTGGCAAAAAAAAAAAATAGTTCACAAGTTTTAGTTAACTGGAATGCAGCAAAAACTGGGTCTCGTGTTGCAGTCGCAAAGCGTGCTTCCGGGTCTAAAGTTCATTCTCAACCATATTTCAACATAATTTTCCGACAAGTTTTTGTGTTTGTTGCTGGTTTGATTGGTTTGCTACTAATGTCTTGTGACAAGGAAGGAAACTTGTTTGAAAACAAGTTCCTACCACTTCATATTGTTACAAATGCCAAGAGAATTTCATACTGCGCAAACGAGAAAATGCCTCATTAAAGAGCTATTCCAACACCATTCACTGATTCACTGTCTGATATTGATACCAAAATCTAGTGGAAATAAAAATAGGCCTTCAAAACAGGAAAGCACACATTGCCCACACCATAGCATACAGAGAGTGTTTTCAGCACCTTCAGAATACAAAAATCAATCCAGATATAAGAACTCAATACAACAAGCTCAATATAGTTGGGCTTTCACACCTACATACAGATTTACCTCACTGCATCAGGTTCAATCAACCCTCAAGGGGATTAAGCACTTGGCCAATGAAGAGCACCACACCGGTGTTGTCTTCTCTAATGACGAACAAGAAAGGGTGGTCGGCCACAAAATCTATCTCTTCTACACAACAAGCCAACCCCATAATACAAGCGGAAGCAGCCGCCGCTTCTGTGCCTTCTTCATTAACTTCAATGAAAGATTTGTGGAAAATGTTCGAAACGTATAGGTTTCGACCAATAGATGTAGAGTCCACCATCTCCGTCAGCCCTTCATCACCGGAAAAAGGCAAAACCAATCCCATTCCCTTCAGAACTTTAGAAGCTTCAAAGGTAAAAGAGATTTTAAATTTCGGGATCTGGAATTCACCCACTTTTACCGCTCGGTATGGCATGTGCCGGTCTAAGAACCAAGATTCAGAGCTCGCTTTGTTCATTAAAGCGGAAAGACCATCTTTTAAATTTGGAAGAAAGAAGTACATTGAAAATCGGCGTTGATCTTTGCCTTGGTTGTAAGGACGCCTTAAGACTTTGAAACTGTGAAATGCACTAACAAATTGGTCCGCCTCGCTTGTCATGAAGGGTACTTGAACCGAACTCCCGTTGAGGAGTCGAAACTCTTGGTCCTTGGTCTTCGCAGCGTCAAATTTCTCTGTCCACGCTCCTTTGAAATAGAGCGCATTTGCAAAGATGAGTACGGTTGATTCATCGACTGAATCTGAAGGAAGAACTTCTTTGATAAGCCCATTGGTCTCCTTTTCAACCCACTGATTCACTTCATTGGTCACCTCAACAGCCTTCACAATGATCAACAGCAAACTTAAAGATTAGCACATGTATGATCATCTACCCACACAACACCGATTATGGAAAGGGACAGAGGTGGCACGGAGTTAACGAGGGACGGATGTAGGATTTACTATTAGGGGATCAAATATCTATAGTATTATATACTATATCCAATACAATACTAAATCAAAAGCGACCTATTCAATATAGGAGTATATAAGCAAAAAGTGTTATGTCAACCATAACATATAATTTCGTTTGCAACTTGCCCCAATGATTTTTCATATTTTGCAAACCGATTCATGATAGCCTCATTTGTAATATTATCGAAAATCTCTCGCTCAATGTACACAATCAATCTATTTTGCATCCACTGGAAAACTATAAAATGGTGTGGCTGTCCCGCACCTTTTTACATCAGAGAGAGAGAGAGAGAGTTAAAAAGTGCTCGGACCACTAAAAAAGGAAAAGATCAGAGATGATCTGGAAGAATCATTTGGGCAAGGTTGTAATATTTCATGTTAGCTTGGGGCAAGATATATAAATAATATATAGGGTATTTGGGGCAAATTCACCAAAATATCCAAAATTATATATACACAGCAGTAGAAAATTTCAATCCAGCGAGATCAGTTGTGTCCGCCCTTGGCGTTAACACTTAACACCAGGGGATTCAAACTTATATTGAACAAGCTACTTCCAAACTAAACTTTAGCAAGCTATTATCGAACGAGCTACTATTGTTGTCTTAGAAATTCAAACTTCTTAGAATCGTCTCCATCGGGTCACGAACGAGCACGTTTGAGATTGGCTCACTTGACAAACAAGATGAGTTGAGTTACATTTTATAAACCTCTGCTCGGAATGCCAAGAGTTGGCAATTAGTCAAAACCTCATACTCAGGGGTTTAATTACACCTTCCCAAGATTTCATGCTTGAAATTTCTTATTGTTTTTATCAACTCATTTGGGTCAGACCATACACAGCAGTTGTTTTTTCTTCAAGTGGGGCTCCTAGTCGAGTTATGGTCAACAAGATTAGTCGAGATACGCCTAAATTGACCGGACATCTTGTTATAAAGAAACTACTATTTGGCTGGTTCGGCTAACCTGCAAACAGAATTATGCAAGAGAAATAATCAACCTTAGTTTGGAAATCGACATGATTCAATCATTCAAAGCTACTTTATAAACAGTATCGACGACCTGTTTGAAAGAAGGCTTAAGAGAAAGAGACTGGTCCACCCAAACCCCGTTGGCGAATGAAAGCTTTGGGCCGCCTGTGGGCCTGACGTCGGCGAAGACGAGGGAAACGAGTTGGGAGGAGAGAGAGTTGAGGTCGGCGGTGGATTTGGAGTTGAGGAGAGCGAGTAATTGGGCCTTTGGATTCGGCTGCGACCAAGCCCAAAACAAAGTGGATCAAGAGGGGAGAGAAAACTAGGTTCGAGTCCTTGGATTCGGATTGAGATATTTGTTTTGCGAGGGATAGGGAGACATCGGTTTGGCTTCTGATCATTTGTTTCAAGTCCATTTTTTGAAGAGTTTTGGAAAGGGAGTTTTTGATGGAGGAGTAAGAACTAAGAAGGATTGGAGAAAAAGAGAAGGGGCAAAGTATTGAGGCATCACAACGTGAGGGAAATATTCCAATTTAATTGGCACTTAACTCTCACGGCAATCATATGTCACTAAATCTCAAGCGTGATTGGCAAGAGATCAACCAGCCACATCCAAAGCAATCCTCGGAATATCATCCAAACCTCAGCAAAAATCCTAACACATGTGGATGATGATATTTTATATGGAGCAATAAAATTTCTTTTGCAAAACGTACGATTTGGTCGATAATCTAAAATCAAAAGCTTAGGTTAGCAAGACTTTCCGCTTTTTGGAAAATAATTTAAATTCAAACTTTGATTAACTTCTATTTTATTAGAGTCAATTAAAATGTAAATTTGAAAAGTTGCAAGTTTTGGGTATTATTGTGTGTTGTACATAAAATACTGAAATTTAAAAATAGAACAAATATTTCGGGACAGAAGTAGTATGTAATTTGTAGATTTTTTAAGTTTTATGTACAGTATACTACTTTTGTGTGTACTACTATACTTTTTTGTTGACCATATGATTGCTAAAAGCTAGTATGGTAAAATAAAAAATGTGAACCAGGCCCGATAAAATTGTTTTCATAAGGACACTTCAATAATCTTTTTCCACAAGGATACTTAAACTTTACAAACTTTGGCAAGAATAGATGATCTAATTTTGACCAATCGTCATCCATATAGGATTCATTCTAAATTTTGACCAACTGCAATGCAAGTCATAGCGTTTTTATCAAAAATTGCTCCGATTAAGCCTTTTCGGGTATTTTTTTTTGACAATTTTTTGCGTTGAACCTTAAAAATACATTTTAAACACATCTAACGGTTCGAATCGTCAATATTAATCCAGAAAGTGGGGTACGAACAGTGGTCTGAATTTTAAAAAAATCTGGGATCCTGGACCTGAAGCCCACTATATATATATATATATACCCCATGCTTCTTATCCGGACTCCCGGATTGAAGCTCTTGGGGTATTTTTTGTGTTGCCAATTGTTTTGGAAAAATCCGATCCGTCCAATGTGTTCAAAAGGTGTTTTCCAAGGTCTACGCGAGAAATATACATTTTTTGCGAAAACTGCTTGGATCAAGCCCTTCCCGGTATTTTTTTTTTTTGAAGATTTCCCGCGTAGACCCTTGAAAACACCTTCTGAACACATTGGACGGATCAGATCGTCAAAAAAAATGTTTGGATGATGGAGGTCCGGAAACGGGAATCCCTGATAGGAATATATATATATATATAGTGGGTAGGCACCAAATAAATAAGACATCGAGGTTTGGCCCAATGGCCATGTAGGGTTCGACTCTTTCCTATGAAGAGGAGATCAAGTTGACATTCTAAAATACTACAGTCTGATAAAATAACACGGCAAATACATATTAATTTGTTGTCTATCCAACGGGAATCAAACACGAATATTTCCAGCCTATCTTGATCATCGATTTCTTGGCCGTATAACTGCGTGCATCGGATGAAGTTTCTGATTGACGATTCCAACAATATCGTCCTTTTCTTCCTCCCCGTCTTCCAATCTCCACTCGAACTCTTGTACCAATCTCCCGACTGTGGTGCAAACAATCAACGTCACTTGGAGAGAACCTGGACAAAGCCTCTTTCCAGCTCCAAACGCCATTGTCTTGTGCGCATCATTGGGAGTGTATTTCTTCTTGTCGAGAAATCTCTCAGGATTCCATTCTTCAGGTTTCTCCCACCAGTTCTCGTCCATATTACACCCGTAAAGGTTGATAGCAATCTAGGAGAACAACAAATTTAAGAAGTCAAATGAATCAAATGGTACGGCCACTTGCCAAAAATTGGAGAAACCTAAATAATTAATGGTTTTCATGCCAGAAGCGTATTTAGAGCATACGACTGACTATTCTCACACACACCATAACCACGATTCTCCTTTTAATGCCGTTAGATAACACATATCTGGGACACTGGTCTCACTTTGAAAGTATTGTTCTATACGTGTTCAATGGTATAAAAATATGATATGCAATGCCTTTTTGCACTTATAAACATTTTTGTGAATGGAGATCGATCCATCTCTATTACCAAATGTTGGAGAACGAAATATATCTGGTCGCATTGACGCATTATGAAGATGGTAAATGGCATTTGGTTAATTGCAAGAGGATGGTTTTTCATTTTACTCAGCTACAACTGAGCTGTAGACGCCCTAATACACAGTTTCAATGTTCTATGATCATACACAATGGCAGTATAGCCGTATAGGTCTCACATAAGCCGCCGGGTCGCACGACAGAAGAACACCCAACATACAGAGGCATACTCCTCCATGTGAAATATTCATCATGGGTCAAACACTACAAATTTTGATTTTTTAATATAAACCTTATGATACTTTTGTTGGTGTTTTTGATGGACAGATTATGAAATCTAATGTGGGTTGATGAATATGTTACTTTTTGCTAGTGTTTTTAATGGAGAAAGTTCATATTAACGAATCATTTTGTTTCGGAAATATTTTTTTTGTCGAATTTGTGTTTTCATTTTGGCCTCAGTACTCCTTATTGCTGGTGTAAGAGTGGAAAAACTAACGACGTTACTTCCGGGCTCTTAATGAGATCAGGTCCGCTTTTTGTGGAAGAACCCTAATCCTACAAAGGTTTTCTGATGCTTAAGTTAGTATGACGAACTAGGTGGAAATTGAAAATGCTCGTAAAAGTGAAATTGCCGCGTACCTTTTACGTTTAGGATTTCTTTGTATTTATAGATGATCGCCTGCTTGTTTCCCAAGCTTCTTTCCTTACTAGGATTCTTCTTGGTTAGGAATCCCTTCCAAATTGTTATTCATCCCTATTAGATGACAGAATCCTTATGGCACTGGATTCCTTACTCGCTAGGAATCCTTGCCATAAAAACTTCCTTACTCGTCTCGAGTTCTTTCCCATGTTGAGGATTTAATCGGATAATGGTATCTCAATCTTTTTCTAATTTGCAGGAATTATGCTTATCTCATAAGCATCATCATTGGGGAATATTCTAAAATATCCCTTTCTACCTTAACTCATAAGGGGGTTTGGATCTAGAGCTTAACCTCCGCTCAACAAACATTGTTGTAGTATGTGACGGATGATATCTGCTCGTCAGGGACACGTCTTGCTCATGTGGCTCTTATTAGTCTCAATCCGCCATTTATGGTATCTATACTAACATGGCACGTCCTGTGCATATTCCTAGGTCTTTTTTAGGATTTCGGGAAAACACTCCACACAGCTGGCAACGCCACTGATCAAATATCTAAACAAAAGTGTCTCGTCCCCAACTTTTTTTTGGTACAATCAAATACAGGAAGAGCACAAGTAAAGAATAACCAACCTCACATCCAGCAGGAATATAGTAGCCTCCTAATTCTGTATCTTCATGTACATATCGCGGAGGAAGTATTGGAAGAAGACTGTGTGTTCTCAGAGTTTCATGCAAAACAGCATCCAATAATGGAAGCTGGCACAAATTTTCCTCCGTAATCTTATCAGACCCGCAAACACTTTGAATTTCTTCGAAAAGACTTTCCTGTTTAATGGAATGAAAAATCAGAAGAATCACGCAAGAATTAGAAATAAAAATTGAACGCGTAAGCTGGCTCAATCACCATTGGTTATCAATCATGTAGGAGTATTTGAAAAGCAAAATTGAATTGGGGTTGAACGTTAAAACCAACCTGCAGCTTTTGATTCTTTGCAAGTTCAAACAGGGCCCATTCTGCGGTGACCATAGCAGTGTCTGACGATTGAATAACCACTTCCCAAAGCAAGCCAGTAATTTCTTTCTCTGTTAGTTTTTCCCCTTCAGTTAACAAATACTGGAGATAACAGTTCATCTCCTGGCTCAAATCAAATGCAAGTCAACAAAATTGTTAAGCCACCACGGCAAAGATGTTGGAAATGTTTACATATTCTTAATCTCGCCAGATAGGATTTTCTGTTAAAATGCTCAACTTAATTGTAACAGTCAATCACATAATGAACCATAACAACGAGCAAAATAACGATAGAGAAGGGTTTAGAATAGTGCTATCCTTCTAAACAATATACTTTCTTATGCACCGGGTTGGTTAGTGTTTTTCGGTTTTTCCTCAAGATATAACCTCCTTTAAACGCCCTTTTGTGCAGCGAAGCGAAGAGCACAAACAGATAATTTGCCCGATCGATACTCAAAATACTAGCTTGTTCGAATTTGGAAAGAATGCGAATGCTCGATACTGTTATTTTTCCCCTTATGCCCCTGCAAAATCTCAATATACACGTAAATGTGCATATGAGGCATGGCTACTCGTAAACATTAGAATGGGAGAGCATGCCTATTAATGGCATTGGTTGTCAGGGCTGGCTCATGGCATAAGCTAATGAAGTCGCCGTTTCGGCTCCCAAAAAATGTTAAAAAATAGGGGTCCCAAAACATATAGAACTCCTATATAATTATATATATAAGACATGTATATTTCCGTAGTACCAAAAAAAAAAATATATATATATATATATATAAGACATGCAAATAGATGTTGCAATAGATCAATTGAGAGGGCTTATTGCTTTTCTTGAAAACTATAGAGAGGATGAGTTCACAAATGCCATGGTTGAAGCTAAAGAAATTGCAAGTGAAATGAAAATTGAACCGATATTTCATGAGAAGCGTGTCTATTGTAGAAAGAAGTAAGAATGTTAGTGAAGAGGTGACACACTTAGCTTAGGAGTTCTTTCAAGTCAATTACTTCCTCAATATTGTGGATCAAGCACTTTCTTCACTTACGAACAGGTTCGAACAATTTTAAGTATATGAAAAATCTTTTAGATTTTTGTTTGATTTGAAGCATTTGGATTTTGTTGGGGATGAAGCTTTGATGTCATCTTGTGACAATCTTGAGGATTTTTTGAAATGTAGTGGGCTTTTTTATATTGATGGGGGAGGGATTTATTTTCAGAATTAAAAGTCTTGAAAGATATTTTTGACAAAAAAATACAAGAAAGCCAATTGATGTGCTAAATTACTTAAAGACAATCGATGGTTGTTTCCCGAATGCATGGATTGTATATAGAATATTGTTGACTATACTAGTTACTGTTGCGTCCGGGGAAAGAAGCCTTTCAAAGTTGAAATTGATCAAAACTTATCTTCGGAGCAACTATGTCTCAATAAAGATTAAATGGATTGGCTATATTATCCATTGAGATGGATACGGTGAAGACTCTAGATTGTGAAGATTTAATTAGTAAATTTGCAGCTAAGAGTGCGAGAAGAGTAATATTCATCGATTTTTGAGTATTGTAATGATTGTTTAATTTTTTATGACTTGTGCAATGATAAATATTTTGTAATATTTTTTATGAAGACTATTTGTTGAAAACTTTTATTATGCAAAATATATGGAGGGCCTCATCTATTGAGTCCGTTTTGGACCTTAAAAAATAATGAGCCGACGCTTATTGGTGTCTTGTGAAACGCTCCATGCTTGCTTAAACGCAATCTGATGAGGTATTGAATTCCACTCACATAATCCAGAACGAGGGGATGCTGCAATCTATCTGAGCAACAGACGACTCCAGATGTGCACAACAGCAACCCTAGGTCCATAATCCATACCAAAACGCATCCAACTTGAAATAGAATATGTAATTCAAGGCTTGAGATACAATCCCATATGGAATCCAACCAAGGATTTAAATATCGGTCCTCCACCACTAGCAATTTTTCGGTCCTCCAGTACAACTACACCCCATTATGTTGGCGGCATGGCGCTACCAAAAATTAACACCTATATAGGCCGATTTCCGCTACGAAATCGGTTCTTATAAATTTTTTGGCCTCTTCACGCAGGTGTTCCAGAGCCATTAATAATCTACGAAATATTCATGGTTGCAACACCTTCTTCCCACTATGCATCATTCAATCGATACTCTCACTACCACTACGGAGTCTGTTATCACTTTTTTGTTTGATTTGAGTTTTGAGGAAAGTTTTTGGGGTAATGAGTGAAAAGATGTTGAAAGAGAAAATTTATGGAGGACCATGTGCAGAGATAAGAGCTGGTTTTGAGACCTAAAACGAACATAAATACATAGAGAATATGTACAATTTAAACTAATTGTACCAACATGAAGGGTACGTACGTACCTCACCACAAGCAACTTGTTTACTCTGCTCCTTAATGAGAGCCTTCATCACTGCTAGCCTATGGAACTCCATTTTCTCGATTTTCTTTTTTTCAAAATTGCTCTTTGGAAACCATTTGAGGAAAGGGAAGAACTCAGTCCAATCTAAGTACTCGAGCGCAATTTCTATTGGGTCTATCATTAAAATCCTAAATATCTCACGTCTTGATAATCTTCCGAGCTCCTCGACATTAAGATATTCCACATCCCTCCCAAAAGCCTGCAATAGTGGTGGACGCAGAATTTTTAATGGGAGACCAAATTACATATATTTAAAAATTACAAATAAAATCTCGTCCTTAAATACAAAGATTATGCCAAAAAGTAACGAAAATGAATAGGACTGTTCTTTGCTTTGCATAGATAAGATGTCATCATTCTTTGTCCTTTTAGTCTTTGTAATATCTTCAAAGATCAATAAATAAATAAAAAATTGTCTTTCCAAAAAAAAATTAAAATGAATATCGTGAAGTACATTTTCACCTTGCAAACAATAAAAAAGACTAAAGTGGATTACATAAGTATACGTTTTGGAAGAAAATGAATGGTATACGTGCCCTCTAGGGGTTTCACTTTCCATTCCTCTTCAGCCTTTTGTTGTTTCATTGTTTCTCTCCTCTTTGATCTATAAAATTTCTTCTTTGCTGATCGACAAAAAAAAACCTTTAGAGGTGGACTTGTATTGCGGGGGCCATTCTTCGTTGCTTTAACACACAAAGCTAAAAATATTGTAGAATCGGGTGGTGTGCAAGACCCAATACCCTTCTTGCATGCACCCCTAGAACCGCCCCAGTTGGCCTGCAAATCCTATCCCAATTTTCACTTGTTCTAGGCCCTTGACACTTGTTGCAAAAGTTTGTTAATGACAACAAAAAAAATAACTACAAATACAACTCACCTCTTTCAGCCCTAATCCAAAAAGTTCGTATGAAAAGATGTTCCTGAAGTTTATAGGTCGAAAGCCATTGTTCTTCACACGAGTATGCAAGTCTTTTACAAGGTTAGCTATCAAGGTGTCCCTGTGAACCCGATGTAGCTTCTGAAAATTGAAAAGAAAAAAACATAAAAAATACAACGCGGCTATGTGTATGCACAGTGCACACTAACGTACAACAAATGCCCGCATTTTATCTTAACCGTTCATCTCAAAAATTAATGGTCCGAATTTTAAATAAACTATACGCGCAAAGAGTTTAAACTCTTTGCGCGCATAGTGAATTTAAAATCTGGAACGTCGAAAAAATGCACAGACCATCCGTACATTTTGCGTACTCGTGCGTAGTCAGAGCCTTTTTGTTACACGGAAAATGAACACACTCTAGTGGAAATTAAATTATGCAGGACCAACCTGAGCAGTGGGTCCCAAAACATTCTTGATTATATGTCGCTTCATTGTTCTGTGGAAATCGCCGTAATCACACATTGCAACCATGCATTTATCAAAAGTAACACTTGATAAACCCTTTGATATCTTTCTTGTTGAGATCGATGAGAATTTGGTCACCATGGCCTAACAACAACAAAGAGGGACTATAAGTAGAAAACGTACGTACTGTTTAGTGGCGGATGCAGGATTTCTGCTGCGGTGGAATCAAATCACATATATTTATTTATAAATTAATAAGAAAGTATTATCATTATATATTAATAACACAATTTTGAGGGAACATTTCTTCATAATTTTTATAAACAAAACCTAGTTATAGTAGAAAAATTGGGCCCCTGCTTGCACCCCTTAGGTCTGCCCCTGGTACTATTATAAATTCGAAAAGATTGTTCATTCGTCTCAATGAGAGAAATCTAAAAAGTAAAAAGTGACGACCCAAAGTAAAGGGAAAAAATGTTGATTAGAGACCAAAACAATTATTCTTATTATTATTATTATTCTTATTATATATATATATATTTATTTATTTATTTCTAGTGTCACCTTATATAAACTTCTTTCAACTTTTGTCCATTTATTTTATAGAGATCTCAGTTACCCATCCGGCAAATAAACCAAGGGATGCTCGAAAGACACAAGTTTACAAACAGTTGCACGCATACTCGTATGCACGTACGTATTTATGAGCATGTGTAAGTGTTAGCAAACTTGTGTGTATCTAGCATGAGAATTGCTACAAAAGATATCCATTAAAGTTGTGTATCATATGCATCTATTCTACGGTTATATGGCGCCCCCTCAGAGGTAATTGTAATATTTTTAGTGTCTCGTATAGTTTTTATATTAAAATTCGTAACTTTTCAACAATATGATTTATACTCCCTCCGTCCCTTAATAAGTGTAGACATTTCCATTTTGGGCTGTCCCTTAATAAGTGTGTGTTTTGAAAAGTTAGTGGGTACATTTCCTATTTTGCCCTTAAAAGTAGATTCCTTTTTGAAAAGTTAGTGGGTATTATTATATTGATAAGGGTAAGTAGTGGAAAGTAGATGTAAAAGTTGTAAAAGTTGATGTGAGAGAAAATAAGTTGGAATTACGAGGTAACACACTTAAAAAGGGACGGAGGGAGTAACATTTTGTTTATGATTCGTAACATTTTGATGTGTCATAACTTTTATACCAAAAACCGTAGGCGGCTCTACCCTTGTGGTAGGGTGGTCACAGGCATGAACACCCTAAATAAATTTTTTTGTTAGAATACATGTAATATTTTTATTTTTATTTTAGTTTAGTTCCTTTTTGAACACCCAACCCAAAAGTAGTTGAATAGCCTATATACCTAGAAAAATTTGAACACCCAGCTTAATTAGAAGATCTGGCTCAAAAAATCAACCCACAATCGATCTAATAAAACTAAATTAAAGCTTATAGGCTGCTTCATAACTTCCCATAATTGATCAATTGAACATCTTGAAATCTTTTATTTTCTTATATTACATGTAATTTTATCAGGGGTTTTGTTTAAACTTTTAGTCTTTCACTATGAACACTTATCAATCCAAGTAATTCACAGTTATACTTAATACATTACTTCAAAACAAAGTATACACCCTTTAGTGATAATTTTTTTTAAAAATGGCGAGAGCAAAAAGTATCTATTAGTAATTGGTGTTGATATTGTGATTCGACTTCTCCATGAACAAACAATCAACTCTATATATCTAAAAAAAGAAAAAAGAGGATATATATGACCCAAAAGGTCCGTGCGAGCATAATCGCCACACAATTTCCTATATAAAAAAAGTCTAATGTATTTATGAGTCGGTCCATTTTTGCTTGGTCCAAAATATAAATTCACTGAGATCATGAAAAGGGACATCTTATGTATCTTCGTACTGTTTGATAGCATGCATTATTCAGACTATTAGTATACAAAAATTCGTGTATATGGTTAGTTAAACTAGTAGCGTCAAGATAATTCTTGAACACCCTGGTAAGAATTCTTGGAGCCGCTACTGCAAAAAAAAAAAATCATAACTTTTTATTTATTTTAATAAGAAATAATCGATTCGTAATACTTTTAGAGGTGTGTACGATACACACCCAAATTGAAGTGTGTATTATAACATTTCTCATCCAGTATTATGTTAGTAGTTAAGAGAATTAAGAGAGAGAACCTCCTTGACAACATCCTCTTTGTTGAGGACAACAATTGATTTGGAGCCAACTCTGATAGAAAAGATAGGACCATATGTTTTGGTCCACTTGAGAAACGTTGTGTGGGGTTTCTTCTCCCTCAGTTGCAGCGCATTACCAATCACCGGTAAACCTGGTACCTCTGTACCCATACACATCCATTCCATTAGTTCTAATGAGAATTTCATAAAATTAAATAGCTAGGTTGATTTTAGCTAATACGAAAATCATTTATTAAAATTAATCCATTTTCATCTGTTAAAGTGGGTTGGTTTTAGCAAATAGTTTCCTCATTTGCTAAAATCAACTTACTTGATTTTATGGAATTCGCATTTTAGCAAAAATGTACTTTTCGTCAAACAATCCAACAAACTTTTTTCCACACTCCACTAGATATTATGAAGAAGTGGTCTTATTTTGATAATTAATTTTGTCACTCCACTTTTTGATAACCATACTTAAATATTAATTTGTCTTCTAATGTTCAAAATACACATAGCAAAAACACTTACAAAATGAATATTGGAGTGTGTGGTTGTCAAAAAGTAGAGTGTCAAAATCATTGCTCTTTATTAATGTAGAGAAAATATTTGATATGTTTCTACAAAAATGTATTTTCTAAGTTTTTTTTTCCAAAAATTACAATCTTTCTGAAACAAATGGAGTACAAATAAGAAAACTGTTAACACAACTAAAGGATAAGAACACAAAAGCAAAAATACACGTGGAAGAGGAGAAATAAAAGCAGCTTCCAAAAGCAGAGATAGAGCCAGGATTTTACCTTTATGGTGGCGAACACGCATAATATATACTAAGAAAATAAAAAAGATGGATTATAACATGAAAATTCATCAACTCTAAGAAAAATTGAAATAACATAAAAACTATAACCAACGATGTTTGTTATATGAACGTAGAGTACCAAAAAAAAAGTAATTTTAATGTAATCTATCCACTAAACTGCTGCATCTTGAATTGTGCTTGATATTTTTTCTTAATAAAGACATCATCTTTCTTAGTATTTCACTTGACCCATTGAATTGTGTTTTGGAATATCTTTTTAGGCCTTCTTTCTTAGAAAAGAAAACCTAAAAGGATTAAAGACTTCCTACATAACAAAAAATAATGAAAAAAATCTAGTTGCGGCGACTCTATATAACTTGGGAATAATTTTTTATCCCCATATAGTAATTGCAATTTCTAAAATTCTTGTAGTGACGGTCGCCGCCACTTATCCCCCGGCTCCATCCTTGTCCACCAGTCGTCTCGGTCTCTCCAACTACAAACCCTATTCCCATAAACAGGGACGCTAACCTATTTTCTGAGGAAATAAATCTATAGGGATCGAAGTGTACAAATAAAAAACAAGGGGGGGAGGACTGTGACCCCCAGTCCTGGCCCAAGTGGATCCGCAATTGATTGTATTCATGTTTCACCCACTGATCATGATTATCGTCATAAATATTTGTGAAGGCTGAATTTTTCCCCAAGATATTTATTTAATGTTATAATATATATATTTTAAGAATATTGAAGTCTTTGTAAACATATGTACACTTTACGCTGGATTTAAAATGATTTTTGCGCATTCGTGGAATTTTTTTAAATTGAAGTCAATGAATGATGCCGGCATGCATGCACTAGAGAAACAACGGTTTAGTTTCAAAAATAAAAAGTAGTTGTTTAATTATGATTAAAACTCTAATAAAATTTCAAATAGTGTGACCGCGCACACACAACAAGCGGAGTCACGTGTAATGCACTATTTTTTTTAGATGATGAAGCTTCATCGACACTATATAACATAGTACAATCATGCGCACACTAAGTCACTAACCAACAATCAAAACAAAACATGAAAGAAGTCGAAAAAGACCCAACAATTAAATCAGCCCAAGACCAATCAAAACCCTACCAATGCACTACTAAACTGACCAGGGGACCCTGCAATCCATTGCAATCGTCCAAAAGTATATTCGACGGCCCGGATTTAAAATAAACTCTTCGTGTGAAGAGTTTTTTTCTTTGCGTGAAGAGTTTCTTTTACATCCAGACCGTTGAAAACATTTTTGGACAGTCCATGTATGTGCTGCACGGTGCAACGCATTAACTGCGCTGCACCATCCCCGGAACCCTACTAAATGCTTATTAGAGTCCTTTTAAATGAATCCCGGCTTTTTTCCCCCAACAGGCTTGATTTTAACATGTCTACTTTTATCCTCTGGTCTTTTTTAGAAAGTCGTAGGAAAATGCAATTGTAAAAAGAGTAAAGAAAAGGGGTAAATATAAAAAACGAAAGTTCCTAAATTTAAGAAAATTTAAAGAGGAAAAGGACGGAAAATCTAACTAAAATGAAAGAAGGTCGACAGAAGATAGGTGTGGATCCATGTGATGGGATTGGAGAAGAGGGTGAGGTGATTTTGTAATTTTTTTTTTTTTTTTGCTCTTTTCAATAAATGAAGAGAGGACCGTGTGCGTGCTTTAGTATGTATTATCGATATAGATACAAAAGTAGACAGACTTAGATGTCAGAACACACAGATATGTCATCGGAACACACATGTGCATTGAACGATTCTGAATACATATGTGATCTCCGAATATCCATGTCTCTGGCATTACTCGACAAGATAAAAGGCAATACCAGGTACTAGAGGGAGTTGAGACCCGTTTCTCCTTTGCTCATGAAAATACCAATTGATCAACCACAATAAAAGGCCACCCAATAGGGCCAATACGATGGCCGGAACCCCGACATCAATGGCGGTGCCCATGTGAGCCATTGTCTGGACTCTGGAGAAACAATCACAGATTCTCCTTTACGGTATGGGTTTTTGGCCTCTGAATGGAAGTATAGAAATTCAAGAGAGCTATTAGCTATAAATAGAGTGGTGATCGTTTACCCATAAAAAAAAATAGAAAAAAAAAATTAAAAAAATAGAGTGGTGATCAATGGGGTATGTGGGGGGCACGTGGGGGATGGAGTTAGACTGTGGGGGGCAGGCCGCAATCGATTTTTTAAAATTACATTAAAAAATTTTAAATCTACGACGTCGTTTTAACAACATTACTTTAAATTTTTTAATGCAGATACTTGTCTCATAATCTCCAAATAGATGCCCCAACTTACACATCAAATGAGAGCATCGAATTTTATGAGACTCTCTCTCTGCAAATATGGTGATTCAATATCAGTCATCAAATATTCAGGAAGCAATTAAATGTGGTCTTTAGCTCATAATAACAATATTGTGTACATATTTTATGACTGTTTTATCGCCATTATGCAGATTGCATGGAGGATTGAGTATCAACACAGTGATGCTTTTTTGACACGCAATATCAAAATAGAGATTTCAAAGCTGAGTTTTTGCAAAATCTCCATGGCTACTCGGAAAGAGGTCCAATGGGTACACGATCTTGTCCAGCAAGTCATCTCCTCTTTTGTGCGTCATCCTAACACGGGAGCCGGGGGATGACAGGACCTTTTCTAAATTTTCACACCATCTTTTTGTGCAAGCACACTTCTTTCTATTAATTATGAAATAAAGTTAATGTTAGCCGAAAGATTTCTATGAATACTTTATTGATTTTGATAACAAACATATTTTATTAAAAAAGAAATATAATTAATATGGTGATATTTGATTCTCATTCGAATGAATGTTATTTTGTAGGATTTGGGTTGAGGTACATAAGAAATAGAGACATTTACGGGCCGGTACAGCCCGCTTTACCAATTTACATCCAGGTACAACCCTGTTTTCAATATAGCCGTGTAACTCCACTTCTCACAAAAGCAACGAAAAGTCAATTTGGGTGGGAGCAATCTGCCAAAAGCTTTCTGACGTGCAACTCTCTCCCTCCCTCATCCGCCACGTGATCGTGCTTCCCAACAAAAGCAATTTTTCATTTCTCCCTTGTCACATTTTGTATTCTCTCTCTCTCTCTCTCTCTCTCTCTCTACCCATCCCATATGGACACAATCTTTCTCCCCTCAACTCCCAAAATCGTATGAAAGTGTCTAAATTCTAAGGTACCCTACGAAAGTGCCTAAACTTAAACCCTAGGGTACCCTATGAAAGTGCCTAAAACGTTAAAACCCTATAATAGAAAAATGCACCTTAAATCCTAGGGTACCCTATGAAAGTGCCTAAACCTAAACCCTAGCGTACCTTATGAAAGTGCCTAAACCACTAAAACCTTATAATAGGAAAGTGCACCCTAAAACTAAACCCGAGGGTACCCTATGACTAGGGTACCCCTAAACCCTAGGGTACCTTATGAAAGTGCTTAAAATCCTAGAGTACCCTATGAAAGTGCCTAAACCACTAAAACCCTATAATAGGAAAGTGCACCCTAAACCTAAACCCCAAAAAAGAGTGACTTACCTTAATGGTAATTAAAAAAAATGACTTACCTTAGTGGTAATTAGATGCCTCTTTTCTAGACCTAGAGGTAAAAATCTCTAAGAAATATCCTACACCAACTTTCTATCTCCAATAGCCAAGTTATACATGAAGAGGGAAATCAAAAGATTAATGACAAATCTTCTTTCCGTATCTTATAGGATGCAAAGGCTCTTAATAAAAAGAAAGAAAGTTGGCCAATTGATAATCATTCTCGGCCTTGGTTCAAACGGCTTGTTCAAATGAAAAACGGGGTTGACTTGGATATTCATATGCTTCATTAAGGTTAGAATGCATTGGGTGGCTTATTTCCAAATGTGAAAAGATGGCTTCTAACGTTCATACTTTTGAAGAATAAAAAAGAGTAGTTGTAGAAAAGAAGGGGGAGCGAATTGGAGAAGAAAATGCATTCATCTTGAGCTATAAAGTTCATTGGTTATTAGGAGAAAAAATGGAGCTTCATATTGTTTTTATCTACCCATTTAAGAGTGTTTAATTTGTGGGATTTTACTGTAAAAAGGAGCGTGACTCCTTGTATATCTCTTGTGAAAAGTTATCTTTTTGTGAGTGATTTTTTGGTAGGAAATCACTTGGTGGATAGGTGTTTTTTTTTTTTCTTGGCAAAAACATTTATTAGTGAAATCTTGACAAAGGGTACATCAAGATGATCGAGGGTAGGGGACCCCAACCAAGGGTTGAAAAACTTAAAACACCTAATCGGACAAGCCCATTAACTTCCAATGGCCAAGCCTGTACACCTAAGCTCAAACCAATAATAACAAGTGACCTAACCAAACACCTAATGACCTAAGCCCGAAATAGGCACACCAAAATAAAAACAATGTAGCCCAAACAAACCCTAGAAGCCATCTCTCACATCCAACTGATCAGGTGGATAGGTGTTACTAGTAAGGGTGGAAATTTCCAACACAATATGAGAACACAACACAACACAAAGTTAGCGGATTAGCGTCAGCTATTTTTTACACAGAACACAAATATAACACAACACAATAACACGAAAAGCTCAACAGGTCAGGTTAGGGTTGAGAGAATTCTGACACGTACACGACACAACACATAAATTTATGAAAGGACACGATAACACGACACGAAATTAGCAGGTTAGGATCAGCTTTCTCTAACACGAAACACGAATATGACACGAAACGACAACACGAAAAGTTAAACAGGTCGGCTTAGGGTTGAGAGAATTCTGACCCGAACACAAAATGACACGACACAATGCCCACCCTAAGTTACTAGCACCAGAGTCAAAACTAGTTGGGTTAGGTGTAACTAACACCGAAGTCAAAAATAGTTAGAGCAATTGGGGATAGATTGCTCATTATAAAGGTTTCTCTAGCACCCGCGAAGCTAGAAGGTGTTACTATTGGAGATAGTGCAGTAAATCCTGAGTTGGACACTTGGGGAGTGGACTAGGCCGTGAAGTTGCGGACCGAACCACTATAAATTATTGTGATCGATTTCTCTCTTCCTCTATTTCTTTTTTGTCATATATTATTGCATATGTGTTTGAATCGATTTAATTTTATCTCTGCATTTTCAGTTGCAATAATCTAGCCATTCGGTTACTTAATGATCTTGTCCGGAGCTTGCTTAATCTGCTGTAATAACTATAGTGTTGCATCTAGTTTTTTAACTCCGCATTTTTATTGATATACACAAATATGGCCACCAATAGGAGTGTATTACTTTAAGAAGTTGTGAATGTACGGTTAAGTTTACTTAGGCCCTATTCCGCTAACTCAAAAAAACTAAAAAGCCAGTTTATTCCTAAAATTGAGGCAGACACTCTCTCATAATACATCACATAAAAAATCGTAAAAACCCAAAAAACTCTCTTAGGGGAACACCCTCTTATTTGTGTGTCACACTAATTCAAATTTCTGAATCGGTTCATGTGTGGAAGTCTAAATATTCGGAAACAACATATTCTACTAGAACAGGTGGAGAAAATGACAAGTAGCAACCCAGTAGAGAAAGAAATGGCTTAACAAAAAAAGAAGAGAGGATCACCGAGGCAGAGCTCAAGAAAGAGAGAGGCCCAAAGCCACTCAACCACCAGGGAGAGGGGCCGGCCGCGTAATGCATGAAATGTCGGCGTTCGAGACCGGGGTGCCCGCGGGGAGGGTATCTTGATTTGCTTTGATTACTCTTTGGAGCGTGAATAAATTTAGTGATGTTTAGTAGAATCAGTCTAGAAAATGACTACTTCGGATCCCCGTATCCTGTTTGGGATGGGGATGAAGGGGAAAAAAAATAAAAAATTCTCTGCAAGGGATTGAGGTTGGAACGGGGATAGTGACTCGATCCTCCGCACCTTGCCATCACTAGTTTCCAAATTAAACCTGTAAATAACCACAACATAACTAGCTAGAAAAAAAAGCATATAAAATCAATAAAATCTACAAATGAGTTTCGATGAATAGTATAGCAAAATTACCTGAAGAAAATCAATCGTACAGAAGTTATGAGTCTAATGTACCAACTGCCCATATGCGAGTGCTAGTATACAATTTTGACTCCAGTGACAGAAAGTATGAGCCCCTCTACCATCTGCAAGTAAGCATGGGGCACCCCATCTCCCAAGTGTTCTCGAGCAGGCATTCTAGCGGCCTCTACCCTCAGTGAGGGCACCACCATCGGATCCGTTATCACAGAGGGTACAAAAGAGTTGCATTACAACTCAGTTTTTGCGAAACCAACATTCATGGTGGTTGCTAACCCACAGAGTCAACTTCTCCAGCCGAAAACCAACCCGTAAACGAGCAGTCCATGCATACACCCGGGAACAAACAAACGTGATACATCTCTCTATTCAAAACCCGATATGAAAGAATGATGTCATGAAGCAGCCTACATAATAAATAATTTAAAAAATCCCATGACGGAAAACTTTGTTAGTCGACCTCCGTGCTTAGTTGCAAACTTAAGAGTGAGACAAATGTGGAAAATATATCTCTCTTAACAAAAGTGAGCAGTGATGCCTCAAAGACAGCACCTACAAGGGTCAATAACCTTTTACACCCCTCTTGAGAAACACTGCAACACCTGCAAGGTTCTCCGTTGACAGACATTTGGGCGCATTCCTCTTTGCTTCAGTTTGCTTCTTCACTGGCACATGAAAACTGGTTCTATAACGAGAACCCAAGGCAGAATTGGGAACTTGATTTACATTCACCGTAGAGGATGAAGCATGGGTTTGGTGAAAAGGGGAAGTTAAGGGGCGCGGCCAACCACCACCACTAGGTATATCTATCTGCTCAGGCAAGAAACAACAAAAATTCAAGAACTATAATATGAATGAACTGATAAGAACCTATATTAATAGAAAACAGGACAGCATCAAAACACTTTGGTTTGTGTTACCAGTATTATTAAATTACTCCTTTGGAAGTATTGCCTATACTCCTATCAAATAATAAGATCCCTGCTGAAGATAATCTCCCTCCCTCCTACCTCTCCCTCTCTCCTTGTCTCTTTTGTTCAAAAATCGCAAAGCAACGGAGAAACAAGATCCCTAGTAATACTTGGGACCAATCTAAATAGCAGCAAAGAAGATAATAACTATAAATTTCCTTACCCTTGGGGGGAAAACCACCTTTGTTTGCTGCATCAAGGGCGAATGATGTCTTGGTAGTTGTAAAGATCTATCTGTTGTAAACAAACATATCAGAAGCTCACACACTATTTTGATTCTTCAAAATTACGTGGGTAGCATTAGTAACAATTGCTCAGTTAGAAGTCAATAGATAACCAACCTGAGAGAGTCTCTATGCACTTGATAGGTGTCATCATGGGATCGCAACGATTCAACATGTCGGGAAAAAAAGGTACTCGGATCTTATTCGATCATTCAAGGAGGTTAACTTATTCAGAAAGCCCAAGAGATATCGCAAAAACGAATGTGTTATAGAGAAGAAGAAAAGCAACCCAGGAAAAAGTGCATCCAAAAACATTTCAAACCAGTTGCTAATTCTAAAATCGAAGTCTCCAAACTTCAATATAAATCCTGCTTCCTAAAGCATCAAAGCAACATGCCTCTCCACTCGTCTATTCTAATATAGAAAAGGAGAACACAAGTTTGGTGTCTCCTTTTTTTCAGTCGTTATGTGATTGTGTCGATTTCCCCATTACCGAAATTTCCCAACCCAAATTACATAACTCCATTACAAATACTAATCATATCCCCCAAACCATAAGGACAAAAAAAAAAGAAGACAAATTCCACCTTCCAAAAAGTAAATGCTTGTGGCAGTTATTTTTCTTAAAAAAGTTGACTTGCGGCAGATTTATCCACCAGGAAAGAAACTTCCCCGTCTACCCCACCTGCCACAAATTCTTCATCTTCAACTATTGTTCTTTTCCCATTTCATCTGTGTATGGATTTGCTCTAATGCATTACCTATTGGCTGTAAAATTTACTTGGGATGTGAAAGGTATCTCCCCTCTCTCTATGTCCAGTTTTAAAAAAAATAAATTGCAAAAGTCACTCATAAATCATTACACATGTTTGCATATCTATGTGCGTGGGATATTTTGATGACTTAAAAGTAGTAAAGCCATTGTTGGATAAGTAACAATACAAACAGTACTTTTTTCTTGATCTTATGATTGTATTTAAAGATTAAGAACTACTTTGACCATTAATATCTTTGTGTCTCCTAATAAACAATCCAGAAAGCTCAAGAGATATCAAAAAGGCGAATTGTATAATGAGAAGAAGAACAAAAATCCAGGAAAAAACACATCCAAAAACTTTTCAAACCAGTTGCTAATGCTAAATTCGAAGTCTCCAAACTTCAATGTAAATCCTGCTTCCTTGAGCATCAAAGCAACATCTCTCTCCACTTGCCCCATCTGCACCTATAAAACAACACCAGATGATTACTTGATCAAATAAAATAACATATGGGCAGCTCTGATAATCAGATAAGGTCACAAATACGTTTTCCTGATGAATTATATTCACATCTATACATGCACACACGCACATAAGCGTAGGATTTTATTACTCTTGACACACTGGCAAACATAAGCTTAAATCTCCTTGAGGAGCTGAATCTTCCTCCACAAGAACTAAAGATGGGCATTAAATCTGAAAATAAGTATCACGCAATCCTTTTTCTTCAATCTTCACTGCTACTGTTTCTGTTCGATTGCCTTATTCTTGAGTTAGTCATTGACTCGGAGTGACTTCCGGCCACTAGAGCCCAGGGCCCCTCGCCGAATATCAGGGTGCAAGATCAGCTGAGAACGAGCGAGGTCAGTGACGAGTAGCCGACCAAGCCAATCGCACTTCCAAATCGATATTCATTTTTCACACAGCATATCATGTGATGATATTACTACATCGAAATGCAGATAGATAATTCATGGATAAAATTAAGTGTTTGCCTTAAACGTTTCAGATGTATTCCGCCATTTTTGAGGAATAACAAAGATAAGAAAAGGTTCGGAATCTGCTCTAAATCCTATCAAATACTTGAATCCCCAATCGTCAGTAATTTATCCACAAATATCAATTATTTAGGTACTAATCACTATGAGGTTTACGTCCTCGCAAAAGATCTCGATTAGTATGAATAGTAGATAGCGAATTGTGAGATGCGTTGGCTAACCGACTGTATTCCTAAATAGATTAACCTAGAAATTTCTATTGATTTTTTATCAGCACTGAATGAAATGGTGAATTTAGCAATTTTGTAAACTCTATGACTAACATCTGTTAAAAAATATGTCAAAATAGATTCATGTGTAAAAAAACATTTTATTTGTGTGGTGAAGCAAAGAAGCAAATACATACATCACGTTGTTGCGACTGCAGATATTCCTCGATAATATGACCAGCTCTCTCAAAAATTTCAATCAACGGTGCCGTAGACCTCATAACCGCGATCTTTCCCTGAATCTAAGCTAACTTTCCAGGTTTATAATTCATATTTAACTCAGCCTCCATATCAAGCAGTGAAAAAATTTGATTTCTAACGCATTGGGGGATCGTTATTCTTCCACTTAAACCATTACCAGACCAATTTGTTTCGTGAAATGTGATGGGAAGTAAAACATTTTCACGTGCCACAATCAGCAATGTAGCCAACTCACTGAGCTTTCTTTCCATGGCATAACAGTAAGCTTCCTCTTCAATGTTATTGGACACCCCTGACAGCAATTTACAAGGCCAATGCGGATTTCTGCAAGTAATCCAAATAATGAGCTCGAAAGTTTTTCATCCACTTCACAGCTTTTAAGAACAGATTGAAGATAAACAAACCATTTCTAGAAGACAAAGGGCTACAATCATCTTATAAATAGAATCTCCTGGCACCTCTCGGCTACACAGCCAGTACAATAAATTCAGAAGGAAAAAATTAAACAAACAAAGACAGGGCTGAAATCAGGATACTATATTCAAATTGAAAGACGCATTTTTTTTTTCATTTCGCCTCACTTCCTTAAGTGCTATCTGGAGTGGGAGCAACCCATTGTTGGTATCACTGCTAACTAATCTGACATCAGGTCGAGCTCCATGGCAAAGGAGTAACTGGACTAATTCAGGAGAATGAAAACTAGCCGCAGGATGCAACATGAAATATCCATTTACATCTGGAGTTATACCTAACTTCCCTTCCAGGAATGCAGTGGCACATTTCATGGCGCTTAAACAACAGAGCATATTCAAAAAAGAGGGTAAGGAATATTTAAGAAAGCCATATTTTACGTTTGGGCTTGTCATCAAGGACTCCAATTTGTCAGCATAATCCCTCGAAAGGAAAGTTACAATATCAGAATACAAATCCATGTCGCTGTAACCATCATCCATATCATCATTCAGTTCCTGACAAGACACCACAAGTATTAGTCCCGACAAATAGACTACATAACATTATAGCCAGTGAGCCTTCTGTTCATTTCCAACGGGAAGTAAATACCGAAAGAGCCGAGAACTTCCATCACCTTTCGATTGTGAGAAAAGGGAAGAAAAGAAAGGAGTCGTCTTTCTCACCAAATCTAACCACTTTTGGTGAGATGGTGAGAAACAAAATAGACCAGTAAAAACTCACCATTACTCCTCCTTTCTCATCATTTTTCTCACATTTCTGGTCCGGTTCATCAAGGGAGACCATTCTCTTCTCTTTTCTTTTCTTTTCTTTTCTGACCATTTCTCTCCATCCAAAGGGGTTTAAGTATCTGCTAAGCATTTGGGTACAAGACTATCACTTTCCACAAATTTCACTCTTCTACAGCTAAAACGTTGTTTATCGTGAAATCGTCACGTAGAAGATGGATAGGTAGGGCTTGAAAAAATCGTCAAAATTTTGTACATGAACGCAACTTGAGAACCGAAGCTCTGACCACAGTTCGAAAGCAAATTTAGTATTTCAGATAAAATCGTGCTCAACTCTCATCTAGTCCAACGGAAATAAAACAGACGAAAGATTAAAACAGGTTGTTGGTTTTCCATCAACGCAAAAACAAAAATTTAGAAAAACATAAATGGACTTGTAAAATCGGCAAACACGTCGACAGGGATAACATGTAAAAGAGAAGAGGCTGATCATACCGTCGTCTTCGGAGGTGGAGGAGGTGGCGTCGGAGGAGCTGGGGGAGGATAGTGGAGTTGTCGAGTCTGAGAGCGAGTTATGAGTCAGCCAAGTCGAGGACTGGATGGATGGATGGATGGATGGGTGGGTGGGTAGGTGTACTCGTGGGTCCCAGTAACTGGGTTTAACGTGTTTGTTCGTTTAAGTTTTCGGAACCGAATTTCGAAAACTCTCATTTGTTCGGTTTCTCCAATGGGCTTTCTGCCCTCTTTTTTTTTTTGAAAGATTTTGAGAATCGGTTCTCAAAAATCCATTTGGTTTTCAACATGGATTTTCAAGGGTTTTGAGAACCGGTTCTCAAAAATCCTTCCAAACAAGGTGAACCATTTTTCTTTGCCCCGTAGAAGTCCGGACGGAATGAGTAATTTTGAATAACAAATAGGAAGTTTGGGAGTAAAATTGATTTTTTAAAAAGTTTGGGGGCGATGAAACATTGAGTGTAAAGTTTGGGGGACATTTTAAAAAAAAATTCTAAAATATGAGGGAATTGATATTGGCACTCCCTTTTTTCTATTAGTACTCTATTTTTTTTTTTTGTCTATAAAGTTACTCTTGCATTTTATGAATGGAGACAAAAAAAAAATGAATGCCAATAAAAAAAAATGGAGTGCCAATATCAATTCTCAAATATAATTGGTAATTTTCTAGACTTATGTAAAAAAATATCTAAGCAAAAAATATCTAAAAGATTTTAGAAAAGGTCTAAGAAAATATCTAATCTAAATGTTTCTAGGATGTAGGCTTGGGATTTTTTCTTGTAATAAGCACATGTGCAAAACCTTGGACTATTCTAGACTATAGTAAGTTCCTCAATGAGCTCTATAAAATATACTCCATCTTGACCAATCCGAAAAGCATTCCAAAAACAAATCACTTTCCTTTCCCTCTTCTGCTAAGTCTCTCTCTCTCACTTACTTCAAACCCATGATAATCCACCACTATTTCATCATATTTTTAGCAATCTAGACTTTGATCTTCATACATGTTGCGACTGCAGATATTCCTCGATAATATGACTAACTCTCTCAAAAATTTCAATCAATAGTGTCGTAGACCTCATAACCGCGATCTTTTCCTGAATCTGAGCTAACTTTCCAGGTTTATAATTCATATTTAACTCAGCCTCCATATCAAGCAGTGAAAAAACTTGATTTCTAACGCATTGGGGGATCGTCATTCTTTACTTAAACCATTACCAGACCAATCTGTTTCGTGAATGTGATTGGAAGTAAAACATTTTCACATGCCACAATCAGCAATGCAGCCAACTCACTGAGCTTTCCTTCCATGGCATAATAGTAAGCTTCCTCTTCAATGTTTTTGGACACCCCTGATAGCAATTTACAAGTAGCCAATGCGGATTTCTGCAACAAGTAATCCAAATAATGAGCTCGAAAGTTTGTCATCCACTTCACAGTTTTTAAGAACAGATTGAAGATAAACAAACCATTTCTGGAAGACAACGGGCTACAATCATGAATCATCTTATAAATAGAATCTCCTGGCACCTCTCGACTGCACAACCAGTACAATAAATTCAGAAGGAAAAAATTAAACAAACAAAGACATAGGGTTGAAATCAGGATACTATATTCAAATTGAAAGACGCATTTTTTTTCATTTCACCTCACTTCCTTAAGTGTTGTCTGGAGTGGGAGCAACCCATTGTTGGTATCACTGCTAACTAATCTGACATCACGTCGAGCTCCACGGCGAAGGAAAAACTGGACTAATTCAAGAGAATGAAAACTAGCCGCACGATGCAACATGAAATGTCCATTTACATCTGGAGTTATACCTAACTTCCCTTCCAGGAATGCAGTGAGCAAATCTGGAGTTATACCAAACTTCCCTTCCAGGAACAGAGGTAGTAGAAAACAGGACAGCATCAAAACATTTTGGTTTGTGTCACCAACATTAATAAATTACTCATTTGAAAGTATGGGTAAAATATGTTCTTAGTCCTTAAACTATTTGATTTTTTTTACTTAGTCCTTGAACTACCAATTGAACACACATCTCCCTTAAACTTTAAAACCGTTACACATCTAAGGGATGGATGGAAAAATGAGGGGGTTCAACCCGAAAAGGCTTTTGGTGCCAAAAAAATGGGTCAATCCGACCTGACCCTAAAAAGGGGGTCACGTATATAATAAAGGGCCAGTTAGTGGGAGGTCCACTATACATATTTTCTTAGGCCTCGTGTCCATCCTACATTTTCAAAGCACTTCCAGTCCACTAGCCCATTAAAAATACAAGTTTACCCCTCTTTAAAAACGCGCATAACATCGATATAGCAGAGGATACAAACCGCTGGGCCACACTCTTTTTTCTCTCTCTAGAAATGGAACCGTCTCCGCCTGGGGCCACACCGCCGACCCAGAAATCCATGGCCTCATCGTCATCACCAATCCAGAGGATCGAGCTCATAGCCTCAAGGATATTCGATCTCATGGACGACGCACTTCAACGCCGGCACTGAAGTCGATAACAGAGACTCCGTTGATGGCGACTTAGACGGGGATTCCGTCGATTCTCTCTCTACTTGTAATCAACGATATTGAAGAAGAAGAAGATTGGAGAAGAAGAAAAAGATCGGAGAAGGTCGCAATAGCCATAGTAGATCATCGGAGCAGCATCAGCAACAGATCGGAGCCGTCTTATTCTCTCTCTACTTTCCGTTATAATCCTCTGTGAAGTTCTGGGAGATGTTTGGCAATGGAGTTGTAATTACTCCTACTATAAGTGTTTAGGAATTTTTGTCAGATCTTGATTGGATCTTGTGTTGCTGTTTGAAAGATGTTCATTTGTGAAAGCTGTAGTGTTTTGTAATCTTTGACTTCTTGGTGATTATGTAAGATGAGAAGATTAATTTCTTGTGTCATTTTTGTTGTTGTGCTTTTTTTTTGGGTGGGATCATGTTGGGTAATTTATTCGCGTAGAGGGTATAGTAATTTGAGGTATTTTCGATTGATCTTTATACGAGTGCTCTATTGTTGGTATATTTTTTGAGATCTTAAATTTGATGAAATTTATGCCTTTTTCGGCATACTTGTGCGGTTCACTTGAAGGTTTTCTTGTTCATTGATGAAACCTGTGGTTAGGTTTGTAATCATTGATTTGTGGGCAAGTGATTATGATGATTATGTCATTTAACTCTGTTGTCACTAGCGAAAGTAGAAAGAAATCGCACTCCCTTATGTCTTTGTGTTTGTGATTTTGTTGCATCGCATGCTTCGAAAGGTGAATCTACGATACATGGAGTTACATACTCGCTGCATTGTGTAGTGAAATGCATGTTTTTACCCCAATCTTAGTTTTCCAAAATTATTTTGGCCAGACTCTGAATGCGACTCTTGCTAAGGTGAATCTATAATACTGAGAGTTACATAATTGCTGCATTGTGTAGTCAAATGCATGTTTTTACCCTGTTTTAGTTTTCCAAAATTATTTTGACCAAACTCTGGATGCAAGTCTTGCTAAGGTGAATCTTCATTACTGGGAATTACATAATTGCTGCACTGTGCTGTCAAATGCATGTTTTCCCCCTGATCTTAGTTTTCTAAAATTATTTTGACCAGACTCTGGATGCGAGTCTTGCTAGAGGGTAGCTGCATCGCAATCTTTTTGCTGACTTCTGAGATGATAGAGTTAAGATTTTGGTGCTAATGACTTACATGTTGGAAATTTCTCGCATTTTTTGGCATAAAAAAGGGCTTCATTAATATACCAAGTGGTAAGAGCAATACAACGGTCTAACCTCTAAATTAAAGCCCTTACCAAGTTTAAGCACACGGAAAATACAAAAACACAAACCATATACATGAAAGTACTAGCTTATAACAAGAACCAAGCAACTATCAATAAAGCTCAATGGAATTTTCTAACGTGGGAGCTATCAAGGAATGCGAGTTTTTCATTTGTCGAAATACACGCGATCCATGGTCTTCTAAGAGCACAGATCCTGTGTGCATATCCAGTATCCTTGGGCCTATGTTCCATGGACTCAGGTGGGAGTCACTACAAGAAATTACACCATTGCCGACTAAAGGTTTAGTTGGCAAACGTAGCTTGTTTAGTCGGGAAAGAGAATTGCCGACTAAATATTTAGTCGGCAAATTTAGTCGGCAATGGACCGTCGGCAAA
>JAXBDA010004158.1:0-30402 GCA_036023075.1 Gaultheria prostrata | reverse complement strand
AGGACCGAGCTATTCGTAGCTCGGCCTGACCCTGCACCTTATTGTGGTGCCATGGTGGATTATGCATTGCGCGCCTGGCCCTACTCGTGGCCTCTCTAGCTCGGCTCCCCTGTAGGGTACACCCATATTGCATAGCCGAGTTAGGGCACTCAAGAGGGTATACGGGTTTTACCCTCTCCAACACCCTATTTACACCTAGCTCTCTTAATCCGAAAATTCAAACGGACTTGTAGTGAGTCAAGACATTACATTCCCGTAGTGAACTCAATTGTGGGCCTTCTGAATTATTCAGTTGGGATTGGAACTATTCATTTTTACATGAATGTTGAGCACATTATGAGTACACAAAATTATAATCATCGGAGATTGGTATACAAACAATTGATACAAATTTTGTCTTACAATGTATTTTCCATATGATATTGGTCATCCATATAATTGGTACGTACTTGAACATATGACTACCAATATCCAATTAATTAATTTGATTTTTTTACATAAATGATGTACTTTACATTCCTGACAAATTGTACAGTTTCGATTCCAAATACAGATTAGAGAAGCCTACAATTGAAGTCACTACGGAGATGTAGTGACTTGGGTCATTACAGGTACCCCACACGTAGCACTCATATTTTACTCTTATTTCCTTGCAAACACAGAGAAAGAAAGAGAGAGAAAAAAAGTTCCAAACTCGCATAGAGTTCAATAAAGAGAGTATCAAAGTGGGTCTTCACACACTATTCAAATCCGAACCACAATAACACACACGTCCACACACTCCGAACCCGAGCAAAACTCCATCTTTTTCAATAATCTTCTTCGATGCCTCATTTTCGCCAAAACGTTCATTTTAAGCTTAGTCCTTCAAAAGAGAGGTAGAAACCTCTTATCCAACTTTTCCTTAAGTATATTATAGTACATAATATTGTTTTCAGAGCTTTTTAGAGGTCAGCCCCGTAATTTAGGTTCGGACATAAATTAGTCCAAACCTAATTGTTTCCATTCTTAAATTAGTCATACAATTCCAAAGTGCGCATCTTAACATTAGAAAGTTATCCAATGCTCATGGAGTATTGCCATATGGTGCACCATTAATGTATTGGTCCTTCTAATTTATTTTTTGTGATTTGAGCAATAAATTAATACGTGACATATGGTGAATGGTCATAACAATATTTCAATACTACTGAATAATTTATTGTATTCAATACTTTCTCTCTTTGCTTTTAAATTTCAAAATATCATATCTTTTGATATTCAATTTTTGAACAATTACATTTTCTAGTCCTACTCGACGAGATCTACTAAACAAGATCCATATGGAATATGAAATTGTTTAAGATAAAAAAATATTATTTGAAGTAGACAATTCACTATGTGAACTATGTGAATCGTTGTGAACTACGCACAATTCATATAGTTTCACTGCACTTGCACAGTTCACATAGTCAAATCATACAGAGTTTACATAGGGTTATGCAGTTTACATAGCTTAACCACACAGTTCACATAGCCTCACCACATACTAAAATACAGAGTTCATATTGTCTTATCACACAGAGTTCACATAGGGTTATGGTGTTCACATACACAGCTTGTATACACTTTACATAGCCCAACCACACAGTTTACATAGCCCCACCATACAGTTTACATAGCCCCACAACACTCTAAAATACACAGTGCACATAACTTTATCATACAGAGTTCATATAGGGTTAAATGTAATTCACATAGACAGTTCAAATAACATCATCACACAATTCACATAGCCTAATCATACAGTTCACATAGCCCCAACACACACTAAAAAGTAATTTGGCCAGGCTTTTTGAAATCACAAGCTTCGACCTCTATTTTCACATGGAGGTAAGTTCCTTTTAAGGCATTGGATCTTGAATCAGTTCACTAATGATTTAGTTGAACAAATGACCATTTTACCCTTATATCTCACCAAACGACTATTTTATCCTTATACATAACCAAATGACCATTTTACCTTTATGCTTAGCCAAATGACCATTTTACCCTTACACTTTGTCAAATGACTATATTACCTTATACTAAAACAACTGATTTACCCCGATGTTTCTATCAAATTGCATAATTATCCCTAAGTTATGATTAATTGCACATTGAACCCTAAGATTTACTTAATTACACTTAAACCTCTTTTCATTCATTAAACGAATTGATAAACCTTGAAGCATACAAAATGACAAGATATTGGCTTCATTCAATACTTTCTCCCAATAGAGAAAGAAAAGATGTCCTTTCCCTCTTGAATCTAGAACTTTACAAATATAACTCAACACCTGTAAACTCTAAGGCTTACAAAATGCTAAACAAATTTATGTGCTAAATCATATTGAACCCAAAAGTCATATGGACAAATCCCAAACAATTTATGTGAACTTCGTGTGTGCGTTGAATTATTGTTATTGATGTACTTGTTAATACTTTGGTACGATCATGAATGAGATTGTTGTATTTGCTAGAAAGGCAATTAGGTTCTCTAGGATGTGAATACATTTGCAGAGATCATATAGACGTTACTAAGTTAAGGAAAGTTTAAAATGTTAAGATTGAAATGTGATGAGATTTGGGAAGGCTTCCCCGTAGAATCTGGGGGTTAGAATTGTGAAACTAGAGTCTGGTCAGCCGGTAGATCATGAAATTAGCGGATCCAGAGCTCATGGTAATGAAATTTGTAGAACTAGAGTCTGGCCAGCTGGTAGGTCCGGAAAGATGGTTAGCAGATCAACAACTTGTGGTTAGAATTGTATTCTGGCTAGCCAGTAAGTCATGAAAGATGTTCAACGGATCCAGAGTTAGAAATAATAAAAATTTGTGAAACTAGAGCTTGGCCAGCCGATGGGTCCTGAAAGATGGTCAGTGAATCCAGAGCTTGTGGTTAGAAAGATTTTGATACTATTCGAATAACGAATAACCACCAGTAGAAGACTGAGATCTAAACCTAAACCTCTAGATATCTATTGTAACGAACCGCCCCCACCTTGAACAATATTGTCCGCTTTGGCCGCCCAAGCTCCTAGGACTTCCCAGTAGGTCACCCATCCCTGGATTGCTCCAAGGTTAGCACATTTAACTGTGAAGTACCAATGAGTTTTGATGCCTGCACGGTTTTAAATGGCCTTGTGCAAGTTAGGGCATAATCACCCTTATATCACAGAACTCCATTGCATCCAAGTGGGTCATAGGCTGTCACATTCATCCCACCTTATGATGCAACACCCTCATTGCATATTGGCCCAGCGACCCTCCCCCAGGAGGTACAACACTTAGTTCCCATTCTGGAATTCAAGGGCCGGCTCCTGCAGATTCTAGAGGTGGCTCCTACCCCGTAGTCCTGGGTTGTGCTCAAATACCAACTGTAACGACCCGTCCTCACCTGGCACGATATTGTCACTTTGGCTGCCCAAGCTCCTAGGACTTCCCAGTAGGTCACCCATTCCTGGATTGCTCCAGGGTGAGCACGCTTAACTGTGAAGTACCAACGGGCTTTGACACCCGCATGGCTTTAAAAGGCTTTGTGCAAGTTACGGCATAATCTATATTCTCTTATACCATAGAACTCCGTTGCATTCAGGTGGGTCATGGGCTGTCACATCTATCGCCTCCCTTATTTGGTGGGACTGATATAATTTACTTTCCCAAACAAGTACGTTATTTTTATAATCTTATTATGATCATGTCACTCTTGTGTTACTCTGAAGTTTAATTAAGTTAATCCTTTTAAACTCAAATGAATCTTTTCTAATGAATAATTTAGTAACCCTTTCAAAAAATCAGGGCGTTACACTTCCGCTGGATACAGATTAGTGTAACTTCTCGTAATATTTAACCAAAAAAAAAAAAAAAAGGAAAAAAGGAATAGTCTGGACATGCACTAGAAATTTCTACTCTAACCAAATTTAAGGATCCTTTGAAAAATAAAATTAGTTTTTCAAAGGATGGAAATTCAAATCCAGTTGCACAAAGATCAATATTTTTTGAGGCCTTAGGTAAAATGGAGGATCCTGAATTTTAAATAAAAAATTGATACATTGAATTAAGCATTTACATATATTCGAGTGAGCTGATTCTTTTACAGAAACTCTCGAAAAAATATTTTAAAAGTAATGAACATTTTTTGATCATTTGTGTGGACCTGAAAGTGATGATCTCAGCAAACCAGTCTATGCACATCGCGTCGGTGCCCATAGATTTGGCCAGTTTAAGTTTCTAATTGATCTTACTGGATCTCCTTCAATACTGTTCACTCGTGAGCAATAGAGGGTTATTTTAATTTATTTTATCAAATGAGCCATTTAGGTTGTCAAAGCCCTAACTTTGGGAATGACGGACTTTTGTGACAAAATTTAAAAAGTTCACCAATTGCCATCTTTGTTGCCAAAAAAATGGCAGAGCCATCTGTGGTGCATGCCTTTGGTGGGTTTCATTACACATTTTGACAATGAAAGCTGCTGTTGTTTTTTTTCCAAGTCTACATATGATTACCTTACAAAAAAAAAAAAGAAAAAAAAAACAAAGTTGTTGAGTTTGTAGCTTTCAGCACAAATATAATCCATTCTAAAAATCAGTTCGATCAGATATTGGTAGCAATTTCCAATTTTTTTACATTTTTCTTAAAATAAATGGATCGTTAAAATTTTTCTTGTTAGTCAATTGAATCTAACACTTATCAATAACCGATAAAATTGATTTTTTGCATGCATGATTTAGAAGTCTAAAGTTACAAAATGAATGACGAAAATGAAAAACATTAAATAACTAAAAAGTTACTAAATTTGATGGAATAGTTTTAAGATATAGGAGTTTGAATGATTCCAGTCGGATGCATTTACTATTCCTTCATTATTCACCTTTTAACTTTTTCCAATTTCAAAAGTAGAAAAACTTTGGAAACACATTTAGGGGTGTGTCACTAACTTGATTTTTTGGCCTTTTGTCTTTTTTATGTGAGAGCTTGAAATACATGTTGACTTTTTGTGATTTTTTATGTGATGTATTGTGAGGGAATGACTTATCTCGAAAAACATAATAAACTGATTTTTAGTTTTTTAAGTTAGTGGAACGGGGCCTTATTTTCAACCCTGCTACGTTTATAATGTGAAGCATTTAACTACTACAACAAAACATTGAAAATAGGTAAAGCAAGTTTTGAAAATTGGTTCGGTCAAATTTCATTATTTAAACTAAAGGTTTGTAGCCTAGCGGTTATCTCCTAGTTCTCCTACAAGTGAGACAAAGGTTCGAGGCTGGGCAGAGGTGTTTGGGGTTTAGGGCAATAGATAGCCTCTAGACTCCGCTCAAAACTAATTCAGTCACTCCCCTGCTAACCCCAAAAATATATATCGAATGACAAAAATAACATTTTTAATAGTACTAGTCAAATGCTTTTTCCTTCGCCATGCAAAAAGAACAATTTTTTTCCCCTTCTTGAAAGTAAAAAAGATTTATAGAGAAATACACCATAAATCCACCCTGCTCCTGCTGCATGCCTCATCGTCCGTGGGTAAAAAGAAGGACAATTTACCTGCACAACATCATTTTTCTCGGATTTCCATGGGAAAATAATTACCAGGAACCAAAGAATCACTCAAAAAAGGTGATGGAATTAAATTTCCGAGAAAAGTAAATACTCCTCCTACTAGCTTTCCATTTCAAATCTTTGTTCTTTCACGAAACGAGGTGTCACGCCTCTGCACACACAGTACACCAGCACTACCAACTTATTCTTTTGGGTTTTTGTAACCGGGTTTCGAAAATCCTCCGGTTTCCAAAATGGGTTTTCTGTCCTTTTATTTTTTGAAGGGTTTTGAGAACCGGTTCTCAAAATCCCATTTGGGTTTTCGACAAGGGTTTTTAAGGGTTTTGAGAACCGATTTTCTTAAAACCCTTCCAAACAAGGTGTACGTACATACATTCACACACAATCCTATATCTATGTACAAAAATATTATGGTACAGATGGTCCATCATTGGGTGTGTGCGGCCAACCGCGGACTTTCTCTCTAAGCTAGGTTTTAGGTAATTGATTTTCACATTCGTATTGTATATAGTCACATTCCATTTTTTAATTATATTTAATGTTAATTTACAATATTATTCTTCCAAATGCGAAGGAGTATACAAATAAAATATTAATTGTGTGTATTCACATTACAATAAGATAAAAAAAGGGATCGTGTGCAATTATAAAATGGAGAGTATAAAAAACAACAGTAATTCAAGTTGCTTTGTAAAAAATAAGTTCAATCAGATAACTGTTGCTCAATCTAATTCTCTAATTTTGTTTCAAAATTCATTCAAACTTGAAAATCTTTATTTCTCAATGAAAATCGAAAAAAATGAAGGGAACGAAGGACTTGAATAATTGTGTATGAGACTTGGAGTGGGACCACAGATGCATCGGTACCTATGGTGTCCCATATCTATTTTCTTGGGGATTGGGATGGTACACCCTACACTATGTAGTGCATTATTTGACTATCCATTTCAATAATAAACGGTGGGATTTAATCCAATCTTTTATTATTTGGATTAAATTTGAGTCGTGCATTATCGAAATGGACTGCCAGATGTAGTGCACTAGAATGTGCATTGCGTTTTGCACCCTACAGGATCATTGGGACAAGGATTATAGAATTTGTTTGGAACCCACAATTAGGATGAGTTTTCACTATGATATTTTCGGTATCTTCACGGTATTTTCGGATAGTTTTTCACAAGTTACTCTACTTATATACACTTCATAAAAACACTATTTAGCAAAAAACAACACCAACTTTGATTACAGTAAAGAAAATACTACTGCTCCCTCCGTCCCAAAAAACTATTCACACCTCCAAAAAATCATTTATATTTCGTATTTTATAGTACTTTTTACGATTTTAAAAAATTTGTTTAACAAAACAAAGCAAGATCTATCAAACAAAATCCATAATGCATATATAATTCATCAACTTCAAAAATATAGATGATTTTCCGAGAGCAATGAATAGTAGTTTTGGACATCGATTATGGGACGGAGGGAGTACCTTTTTTAGCAGAAACTCCAACTTGTTTTTGAGAGGAATTTTTCAGTCCCGAGCGGGCACCATCCTACGTGGTGCCCGCGCACACATCTCGGCCGTCCAAAACACTTTTGGACGGTCCGGATTAAGAGAGAGAAAAATGAGAGAAAAAGAGGAGAGAGAGAGAGAGGAGAGAGAGTGGGATAGATCTGAACCGTCCAAAATACTTTTGGACGGCCGGATATGCGAACACGGAAACCACTTGGTGCCCGCTCGGCATACAAATTTTTTTCTGTTTTTGCTGATTGTTGCCATAGTGGACTTGTGTCTGTATACACAGTATTATATACCCTCTTCTTTTCTCTCTCCACCGTTGAATTCAAACCAGCACCACCCGAACCCATCTCTATCTATAATCCACATCTTTCCATACCCAAAAAGCACATTTCAGTGAGAGACAAAAACAGAGCAAACTCACGTACACACTCTAGAGAGAGAGAGAGAGACAGAGAGAGAGAGAGAATGTCAATAACAGCTAGTACAAGAAAACCCAAATGGCATCCAATACTACCACCACCACCAAGCCCCAAGATCCTCAACTTACCACGGCGGACTCGCCGGAAACAACCCAGAAAGGCAGCCAGAAAGCCGCCACCTGTCGCCGGAGATCTCAAAGGAAGGCTGGATTCACTGTTCGAACAAGAGAGGGCGTTTTCGAGGAGTGTTCCAGTGGTTTTGTTGAACTCTGGTGGTGGTGACGGTGAGAGGAGAGAGAGAGTTGAGGAGAGAGAAGAAGGAGGCGGAGGTGTGGTGGGGGAGGAGGAGAAGTGGAGGTTTCAGGCGGAGATGTTGAGGGCGGAGTGTAATTTCTTGAGGGCAGAGAGAGAGTTTGCGTTGATGAAATTGGGGAGGAATAGAGTGAAGATGGAGAGGACTCTAAGATCTGCTGTCAAGACTCTGGTTTCTGTTAGTCTCTCTCTCTCTCTCTGTTTTTCTGATTAATTCCACATTATTTTTAATTGGTTAAAAGTCTATTTTTTTTAGTATATTACAAATTTTCGAGCGATCGAAAGAATACAAATATTTGAATTACATCTAAATCCAACAGCAACATCTAATGAAATGGATAACTTCATTCATGGATATTTGAAAGAAATATCAATATTTGTTGTTTGCATGTAATGACCCCTACCTCCCTCTTGTTTCTCTTAGTCTCTCTGTTTTTTTTTTGTTCGAGGGTAAGGTGTTCGGGCCAACTTACAGACTAGTCTCCGGTCCAATCAAAATGTAGGCTTTCCACACCGGGACTAAGGGTTCAGGGAAATTATTTTTTTCTTGTGACTTTATGTCAAGAATCGAAACTGGTCAATTTTATATGGAACAAACTCACCAACCAATTCAACTAACTTGAGGCCATTTTCTCTTTGTTTTCTGGTTAAATGCAAATTGTTAGTTGGTTAATGTGGGTGTTTGAATGCTAAGAAAGTGTAAACAAATGTAAGAAATGAAGTTTTTTCGAGTCCTGGAATTATCAATAGTTTGTGAGACCTTTGTTAACTTTGAAATTAACTGATCTGAAAACAGCTGTTTTAGTTTTTTTTTTTTTTTTTTAGCTGGGTTTTTTGTCATTTTGGAAACAAACATAGTGACTGATCCAAAAAATGCAATTTTGTGGTTTTTCTGACTTGGTTTTTACATAAATTTGGAAACAAACAGAGTGACTGATCCAAAAAAAAGCAATTTTGGGTTTTTTCTGAGTTGGGTTTTGCATAAATTTGGAAACAAACAGAGGACTCTGCGATCTGCTGTTCAGACTCTGGTTTCTGTTATTTTTTTATTCGAAACCATTAAATAAGTTAAAATAATTGGTTTTTAGTGTGTGTTCTGATGCCATTTAAATATGGGTCTTGCTAACCTCCCTTAAATAAGTGGATGATAAAATGTAGGAGTATAATATGAAAAACTAGTTTTTCACAGTGAAATATACTTTCACTAATAATTTCACTTTCACTAATATTAATACATTTTTTTCTCGGATATCTATGCATTTTTTACTTATTATCCTCTACTATTTGGGTTAACATTTTCCTTTTAAATTTTGGAAAAAGTGAGAGAAAACAGAGATTTGAAGCCAAAAGTTGTCTTTTATTTTCTGTTGGAGAGAACCAAGTTGTGACTCGTTGAGTCTTAGGGTCTTTTAGAAGGCTGCGAACAAACAAATTGAGTTGATTGCGAGCAGCTTAAGGCTCGGTCTGGTAAGGGTTCGTTCGAGCTCGGCTTGTGAAGTTAACGAGCCAGAATTTAAACTCGTTAGTCGTTTCATACGAACAACTCTGAAACTACCCGAAGCTCGGCTCGAGTAAGCTCGCGAACACGAAAGTATAACTATAAAACTTTGTTTTTGTAATTTATGTCCCAATCTAAATTAATACTAGTAAATTATTTTCAGAGAGCTGGAATTTGAGCTTGGGCTCGTTTATCATTGTTCGATTCGAGGTCTAGCCGTGCTCGAGTTTCATAAAAACTAGAGAGCTCGAGCTCCATTATTTGGGCTCGACTCTAGTTTGAGCCAAGCTCGAGCACACCTAATTTTGAACAAGCCAGATTTTCCAGCCCTCTTTCTGCATGTTTCTTAGAAACAACATAGCACCAATCTTTCTTCTGTGGGATTCAACAGCTTGGATTCTGTCTTCTGTTCATAGTCAATTGGCGATGAATTTTTTTGTCTTCAAGTTCTGATTAATTTGACATTTGGTTGTAGGGACGGAAGAAAATCTATGAAGGAAAGAATGTAAATGTGGTAATAGAGGAAGAGATTGAGGATTTAGAGGAGAAACTAGAGGAGTTACAGAGGAGCTCCGCTATCAAAGATTTTGAGGTCCAACAGAGTCATAATTTTGACAAAAAAGCATCTCTTTTGCAGCGACGGATAGAGAAGCTCGGAGGGTTATCGGATGGAAAACATGTGAAGGAGATCAGAGTAATGGCTGAATCTAGCTTTTCGATCAAAACAAAAGGGGAAATTAGTGACAACAAAAGCGATACTAGATTTACAGATGTAAGTGTGAATCTCTCTTTGCTGATAAAAAAAGTATGAATCTCTCTTATCAGTTGTTGATGTTCGATGCATATAGAATGAAGTTGAGTTCCTTAGACTTCATTTGGGTTGGTAAAGCAGGCGAAATAAACTGGATTATAAATCTTATGGTGGTGGTTGTGGATTTGTGATTTGATGTAGGCATTGTTTGATCTAGATTTCTTGATAACAAAGTGAATAAGCTAAATTCATCAGTTTGATTTCTCGTATCAAACGCAGCCTGAAACAAGTGATGGTCTCATTCAAGGTTTTGAATGACGCCAAGTATTTGTTCTAGGTTTACAGAGAATAAGTTTTCATTTAGCGGTGATTATGATTCTCTTTAGGTTGTGTTTGGAACCTGGATTAGTGGATAATGAAGCGAAGAATTTACACGAATCACAGATCCAAACACAGCCTTGAAGAAATGATAATCCCATCTAAAGCTGTAAACTATGGTTAAAATTAGTTCGAAGAGTTCTTAAGAAGAAGTTTGATACTCTCATGTTACCATGTTTTGTATAAATTGTGATCGTTAGATACAATTGTATCTGTATCTAGAGTTGTTTGATTCGAGAAAAAGAGCATGCAGGTGGAGGCTCTGAAAAGGAAAATGGAGGGATTATCAAAGGGCATGTTACATAGAATGGAGGAGGAATACCGGTCAATGCTTCAAACTACAGCCAACAATTCTGCAACCAGTTCTGCTTCCAACTCCAAGCGAATCGAATTTCCTGATTCTTCTTCTTTCTCGATACGAAGAAACTACGAGGCAAACTTCCTCAACCCTTATCTTTTTCTCATCATTTGACAATACTGAGAATTGTGGTTTGTGCAATTTAGGAGGGACTGTCATTTCTAAATGTGTTTTTAATCTTGAGTTTTGATTTTTGTTTTCTATACCCTTATAATTAAGGAATCTGTAAGGCTCTCTTAAATGGTTTAAAGAACACTAATAACAATTGCTACTAAGTACTATCCTAATGCATTGAGAAGGTCCTCCTTCTATGGGATTGCCCTTATCTAGCTATTTCCCATTATTTTCCTTCAAATATATATGCATCACGATTTTTTTTTTTTGATCCACGAATGCAGCACCAGTTGAGTAAATCAAAATCATATTTTTTCGATAAACTGAAACTTGTTACTTTGAAATTGGTTGTAAAGAGGTGGTAGTAAATAGGCTCTTTCGAAAGTCATAAGAAATAGACTGAACTGATCTAATTTCTAGACAAAAAAGAAATGTACTCGATTATTCCTTGTATGCATAATTCAACTAATCAATCATGATGCTAATAACATTATTTTTTCTAAACTGAGAAAATGAAGATATTATGCTTTCACCACAGGAACCAACTTTGAATGAGGAGAAAAAATGCTCGGGAAATTGCAAGTCTATGGTGAAGAGGATTGTGGAGCAAGTGAGAGCAGAGACAGAGCAGTGGTCACAGATGCAAGAGATGTTGGGGCAAGTAAGGGAGGAGATGGAAGAACTACAGGCTTCTCGCAATTTTTGGGAAGATCGCGCTCTTGATTGTAATTGTGAAATCAAATCGTTGCGTTCTAAAGTAAGAAAACCACTACATTTCCTATCTCATGGATTTCCTGCCCATCTATACTTTCGTTTATTTGAGCACCTTGATAGATTGAAAACAATCACTTTAAAACAATGTGAATAAGAAGGTATAACTTTTGTATAGTACTTTATTGCTGTGTTTGTTAAAGGACACTAAGACGTTGAGGCATGCTACAAACATGTGTCGGACACGCCCAACATGTATCTGGTTTTGATACTACACATTTTTTGGTTTATGTTCTGCATGGTCGCGTCTCCTTGCGTGCATTCTTAGTTTCTCCTTGTGTCACGTATGGGATTTGTGATTTGTCATAGAGAGTGAAGTATGAAAGGAATTCTATCCATTATAAGTTTGCTAGATACTGACAGTAAGAATCAGCATATCAACATCTACATTAAAGATTAGATGTCCATGAATACCATTGAGTGAGCAAATTCACCTCTTGATCATAATTTTCGAGATTAGGGAAGGGGACAAAATCACATTTTTTTCCTAGGATTCCATAATGATTGGTCAAAGTTCGGTTTTTTCCCCCTATCTTATGTTTGTTGTATCAATATATATTCATCTATTTATACTGGCCATCTTTGAGAACAAATTATCTTAGTTAAATTGCTACTTCGGTGATTTCTTAGGTACGAGAATGGAAACAAAAAGCTCTCACGTTCGAAACCAAGGCCGACAACCTAGAAACAGAACTGTATTTGCTTAGAGGAGAGCTTGAGAAGTTCAGGTTGAATGATAAAATCGAGGAAGAGACGAAGAGTACAGATTTTGTGCCACTTTCCTTGGCCGCTCAGATCGCACAGGAAAAAGAAAAGCATGTCTTAATTTGCCGATTGAAGGAAAACCTTCATCCTAACAACCAAAGGAGCAAGCAGGAAATCTCAACTGATGAAAGAAGAAAAGTACACAAAAGCAGCAACGGGAATTTGGTTCCGAAACGCTCACCGTTTCAAGAAATAGGGAATTCATCACCAAAGCTGAGGCAAAAGAGTATGGCAATTTTCCCTTTGCATTACCCTGAGCCTTGAGACAAAAAACGTTTTTCATCCGAGGGAGAGAGACTGAGTTTGGTAGGAAAATAGTGGCAAATGTAAGTTTGGTGGGAAATTAGATTCACCTTGGCAATGTAAGCTTTGTGCAGCAGATTGGCAATGGAAAAGTTATGGAAGTGTTCTTTACTTTTGGAAGTTCTATTTACACATTCTTGCATTAATCACCGGAGAAAGAAAGGAATTCATAAGAAGCCGGTCTTCCCTATTGAAAGAGTACCAGTCACCCCTACTTGCTAGGGTGAAAGAAAAAACCGGTAAACCGAACCGAAACGGTATAGGGGCCAAACAGGTGGTTTTGATTTGTAGTTGTAATTGGTTTGGTTTGGTTTTTAGCCAAACCGAAAGAATTGGTTTGGTCCAAAAAAATCATGGTTGAGGTGGCCCAAATTTTTTTTACTCAAAATGGAATACTTGCCTTGGTCTTTCTTACAACTTTCAAAACAACTTTTTCTCTGTTCTTCAAATCTGCTACAAAGTTTTACGCAATTTTACGCCATATACAAGAACTCTTGCATTACTTTTCAAAGAAGGGAGAGAATTTTTCCCGGTACCATGTTCGACTGGACAGTCTTGTTACAGTCTCCAGGTTACAATCTCCTCTTCTGAACTACTACTAGTTTTGTCGAATTGGGATTTCTCCTTCATCCATGGTAGCCCTAAAGTCCAGCACAAATACGAGGTGTGGGTTGCAGCTCGTATCAAAGGGCCCTGGGCCTCTACTGGTAACTTCAACGACATATCTTAGCTTCCACTAATTTCGTCGATGATTGTGGCCATATTAATCTCGAATGCAAATGTTCAAATTTCAACTTGCTCAATAAAACCAACTTCATCGTCATGTGCTTGGACATGGAATCCAATGAAAATTGGAACGAGGTGATCTCGCACATCCTTTTTCATATTACCCACGATGGAGAATGCCAAACTTTGTGGTCCAATTGTGGATTCTGAAATTGAATTAGCTGTTTTGTCTGGATGGGTTTCGTGGAGTCTTGTATCAGAATTATTAGACTCATGTGAAATATTATCTCTTTCTCTTGGCTGTTCATGCTTTATCCTTTACTCATGCTCTCAAAGACAACCGGTAAAAAAATGTCTAATTGGTCTAAGAGTAAGAAAAAGAGGTCATATATTCTACTCGTCTCCTATTTGCAGACGATTCTTTTATCTTCATTTGATGATTGCGTCGAATCCAAAAAATTTGAAATCTAGTTCTCCCCTGATTCTCTCTGTTAAGAATGTGTAGTGTGCATTCCCTTTCTTAGATCAGATGCAAAATCCCCCTACCCCCATCTTCTTTCGCCCTCTAAACATCTCTGGAAAAAGGACTGGCACATCCCTAGTCTCCCACCGGATTTTTCGTCGAAGTACTCCCTTTCTTCAAATAAATTGGTGAAATACTCTCGTTTTCAAACTATTTGTAAAAATACACTTTAGCGCGATTTGGAATTGAGCTAACTATAAAACGCGAACTGGAATTGCGCTAACTGGTGCCTGCGTGGCACCCATCCACGTAGATGTTTAGCGCGATATGACATTGCGCTACCCAACTGGAAAATAAGGAAATGAAAATGAAGAGGAACGATGTGACTTGCGTAGAATGGAGGTAAGACACAACTCGCAGTAGCATTTGATCGAGAGAGAGAGGGAGAGAGAGAGAGAGGGAGAGAGAGAGGGAGAGAGAGTACTGTGGAGGGAAGAGAAGAGGTGTTGACCGAGTGAAACTTCAAGACTACCATGGCCGTCGTAAACCCCAACAGAGGTAGTCGACGGTGACAAAAACACTTGACTCTGGTCTTCGAGAGTGGAATTTGTTTGTACGAGTACGAGAGAGAGAGAGAGAGAGAGAGAGAGAGAGACCTTTGTGGTGGTGGTGGTCACCGGAGGCGGAGAGGAAGTTAACGGATGGTCGATTGCTCCTCTCTCTTTCTCTGGTCATTGTGTAGTGCAATGTCATATCGCGCTAAATACCTACGTGGACTTCGAGAGCCACGCAGGCACCAGTTAGCTCAATTCCAAATCGCGCTAAGGAGTACTTTTACAAATAGTTTGAAAACGAGAGTACTTTGCCAATTTGTTCGAAGAAGAAGAGTAGTTCGACGAAAATGTCATGCCCTCAATTTTCAAAAGAATAATACTCTATATATCCACGTGGAAGTCAACAAACTCCACGGTCCAAGTCAAAGTCAAGATACGACTCGCACGGTCAAAGTCAACATATTACAATAGTCTGCGGGTGCCCATGCCCCAAATGTACTTAAACATGTCTTAAAAGTTACTCCCTCCGTCCCTATTTTATGGTTCTTTTTGGGAATTCCAACTAAATAAGGGAACACAATCATTGCACTTTTCAAAATCTACTTTTCTCATTTTACCTTTCAATCATTACATTTTCTTACTTTTTTAGTAGTACTAATTTCAAAATGAGGGGTAAAAGAGAGAATTCATTACCTATTGCCCATTTAGTTTTGAAATGGGACAATTTTTTTGGGACAGCAACAAGTGCAAACTGTGACTATAAAATGTGGACGGAGGGAGTATTACATAACCAAGTCAAAAGTTAAACAATGAATTAAGTTACAAAATCATCTTTTCCAAAATATAAATTCTAAGAGAATAAAATAACTCCTCCGTCTAGTTTTCAAAAGATGCATGCATCACTCCACGCAAATCCATGTCATGCGTCGTGCTGGGTACCTGAAATTATTAGGGTGAGCTCACTAGCCCAGTGGAAAAACGTCTACCAATTCTAAATGCAAACGAGATGCAAGTGAGGTATAAGCACGAAGGTACAGACATTTAACAAAGCTTAAGTATGTATAAATGAGTCCAAGGAGCTAAGCTAAGTTCAAAAGTTCCTAAATGGGATTAACCACCATATCACCGTACCCGACACGTACTTGATATGTCGTATGTGTCCAAAATATTCCTTCATCATATTTCATATTCATTCTCATCATTCACTTAACAAATTCCTCGCGACACACCCATAGGGTGGACCGAGTATCCTTCCGGGCTACCATTTAGGCCCCGTATCCAAATGTTTCAAGTATCATTCCAGGCTACCATTTAGGCCCCGTTTCCATTATTACCATCTTTTATTTTTAATCGAGGTTCATTAAAGTCCCTCTCACACCCCACGTTTCCATTAAACCGGTGTCACGTATCTACCACTCAACGTAAGCACACGTCAAGGATTTACGTCGTATACCGAGTCCCCATATATCAACTAGAATCTCACATAAAATCAACTACAATCAATCAAGAGTATCACATACACCCACATAAGTCTACAAGGTGTCTGGACATATCAAAAGATTACTCTCAGATTATTTTGCTAAGCCATGTGTCTGGTTGCATTAACTTCGTATGCCTGGACATGTGGTCATCCAACCGAACATATGACACCATCCATCCGGACACCTCCCGTGAAAGGACTGGACATATGGTCATCCAACCGGGCACATCCTGTGAAAGGATTAGACATACAATCGGACACATTCAGTGAAGGAATTTGACATACAACCGGACACATCCAGCGAAGGGACTGGACATGTGGTCATCCAAGCGGACACACTACACCATCCATCTGGACGCATCCAGTGAAGGGAACTTTCAGCGTAAAAAGAAACGGACAGCAGCAACCTTACAGATTTTCAAGGTGATTCAATGGGACCCCAAATCGAGAGGAACCAAGGTCAAATACCAACTCATAAAGCAATAAGGTGATGATATAACAACTAATTCGTGAAGGCGATCAACAATAGATATAGGTCAATAGCTTATCAATTCAATGTGGCTAGAAATGAGTTTTCAAGGGATTTTCAACAAATCAAGAGAGATGGATTATATAGGGGAACAATACATACACAAATCATCCAAATACACTTAATATTAGTAGAAATCTCCCTACCTCAAAGGGTTTTGAGAAAAACCCAACAAATCCTACAAACCCTACATCTTGATCTCCAAATCCACTAAGTCTTGACTTCCCCAAACTTCTATACACGAATCCCGGCTTACATGACGTGGGTACGAAGGATTTGAGGTGGGATGGTGTTGATTTCAAGTGTAAGTGGTAGGTTTTTGTGTGAGAGTGAGAGGGAGGGAGAAACTGAGAGGAAGAAGAGAGAGAGAGAGAGAGAGAGAGAGAGGAGTTGGTGTTTCAAAAAATGGGACTAGAATGTTCCCCTGACTTGTTTATTTTTATAAGGCTTAATAACACCTCACACCCCTCTACTAAAAGGATACCTCAATTAAACCCAAGACTAGTATGTTTTCTCTCTCCAAACCCATGTACTTTTAAATGCTTATAATTTTTTGCACAAGGCTCCAATTTAAATTTCTGAAAATGCTTAAAAATGAATTTCGAAAAAATTCCGGGTCTCTACAGAAAAACTCTCTTGATCCCACCCCAGTCGAACGTTTTCTTTGCGGAATTGTGAAGAATGTTGTTGCCAACGCCACTAGAGTTGATCACTTTAACCACAAGTGTGCTGGATCCCTTATTCGCTTAGCCCCTTTTTCCTTTTTTGAATGAAGGAACAACCCCACAACCAAGTTACAAATGGACACATACACCGGGCCACGCCGGATTTGGGTCGGGCTTACACTAGATAATAACTAGATTTATGCATTCCCAAGGCTAACCCATTTATAATCAGGCTTCATTTAATATGCCCAAGCTCAACCCAAATAAAATTTTAATTTCCCAAGTTCGTCCGACAAGCCCATTTATTTTTCTAAAGCATGGTATCACAAACATAAATTAATTAGCTATAACGACCACAATTACAATTCACAACCGTAATAATATACTCTAAGTTCTAAGTTCTTACAAAAATATTAAAAACAGATCTATTAATCAATGTGTAATTAAAGTACTAAAAAAAATGGAACTCTCCAACTTCCATCATTCTCTATATATAATATTAAAATAAAATATTATTTAAATCGGACTGGACCGGGCCAAGCTGGGCCTCAGAGGAATTTCCCAAACCCAACCACTTTAGTAAACGGGCTTAAAATCTCATCCCAGCCCAGCCCTATGGACCTAAATATTTATCCCAAGGCCTAAATATTTATCTCAAGCCCTAAAAATTAGGCTGGTTGGCCGGGCTATTGGCCCGGTTCGCACCCTTATAATGGACTCAACTGCGTGACCCAAACCTCCGGGGAGCTAGCGTAGCCACATTAGTCACGGCCCCCCCTTTACTGCAAGGATATTAACCCGGTGGGGAATTGAACCCCAGACCTTAAGGACTACCCCTAAAGCCTGACACTCGCCCTAACCATTGGGGCAACCCATGGGTGTGTCTCTTAGCCCCTTTGGATGGGGAGATTTCATGAGAAAGAAAAGAAAAGAAAGTGTTATGATTTCTAGCCCAATCATTCATCTGGATTGAGTATTTTTGGTGAGAATTGGAGAAAAAGTACAGACGTAAAATATTTTGATTGACTCTTCTTTTCTCACCAAATCTCACAAGGTGAGAAAGGACTCTCATTTCTTCTCTTATTTTCTCACCATCCAAAGGGGCTAAGCGGCGAACTATTATGACTGCATGGGTAGGGAAAAATATGATTTAGCAGGTTAAAAATATTACTACACCTCCAGTGGTGGATCCAAAAATATGACACAAATGGGGCACTAGTTCACATACGACATGGCACAATTTGCATTGGTATCTCTTTGATATACACCCTTCGGTTCTAAATGAGAAAGACATAAAAGCGGTTAGTTTCGTTGCGTGATGGAGTTAAGCTGTCTAGTTTTACAATGTTTATGGATATACACATTATAATTGTGTGAAGTTCCTCACCTCTTATAAGTAGGGATGGAAACGGGGTAGGTTGGGGTGGATTTTGATGACTCTGCCCCGACCCTAGAATTCCTGGACGACCCTTAACCTGCCCTTAACCCGATCGGGTAATGTATGGGTACCCGCACTCGCCCCTATTGGATAACGGGTTTGCCCACCCAACCCCTATTTTTTATGTATTAAAAAAAAAAATGTTTTAGACTCCAAAATTAGTGAGCACAAATAATAAAAAGTTTACAAAATAACTATTACAACTTAACCAAAATCTACTACTTAGAAGGAAAATGAAAAAATAATTACAATATGACGTGGTATTTTAGTTGTAAGGATAAAAATATAAGAATAAGAATAAAATTTTATGCATTAAAGAGAGAAAATGTAATTTCACAATCATTTATGTATTGGCTCGGGGTGACCGTTCCCTTGCCCCTACCCTAACCCTTCCAAGATCACCCCTACCCTGAGTGCAATTTTGTTTACCCTCCCTAAAAGAGAGTGAACAAAACCCTCCCTCTGATTGGTTGAAATGGTGTAGGTTCCGCCCATGCAATACACTTTTTGGTAGGGATGACATCAGATTTTGGTAGAATGACGTCACTTTTTAGTGGTACCCATACCATTTCAACCAATCAAAGGGAGAGTTTTGTTCACCCTCTTTTAGGGAGGGTGGACAAAATTAAATTCCCCCTACCCTACCCGTTACCCAAAAAATTAGAAAAAACCCTATCATATCGAGGTGGGGCAATGCAGGTTCGGGACGGGCTAAATTGCAAAGCCTACTTATAAGTGACCCCTAATTTACGGAACCGGAGGCCCTAATTTACATATCGAAATATATATGAAATGAAACAAATCCCTGAAAGCATATATAAAGCACTAACGACAAAATAAATCCTAATTATAATGTCAGTATATTCAAATCGCAAATCGCAAATCGCGCTATCCTGTTTGATTTCACATTTATAAAGAGGGTGCTTTAAGAAGGCAAGTAATTTCCACACCTTTTTTTTTTTTGGATAAATACACTCCCTTTTTTTTATTTTTCTTTCAGTGAAATTTTATGTGTAAACGTTTCACTAATCATTTCCCTTTAAGAAATTTTCCCTTTTGAATTTGTTAAATATTAAAGGGCGCTAATGGTTTTTTTTTTCCAGGAATTAAATAGTACAAGTTTAAATAAGTGGGGTAATTTTGATAATTACACCCCTGGCTTTGATAATTAAGTGTTCTAAAGCCAGGGGTTCACTTGCCCACCTTGGCCCTAATGTAAATCCGCCCTTGTACATCTCTTTTTGTTGCTCATTTTTATAATCGTGCGACAAATAATATGTGGAAGGATCTAAAATATAGTAGAACATAAAAAATATCTGCGATATTATTAGGATCCTTTTGGAAGATCAATCGTGGCCTTCGGATAAAATACATCCTAGTTTACTATCGAGAAGTTAGTGACTATATAAAGGGCTTAAACCCATGTTCCGTTGATGGAAACTATATACACGTGTAGACACCCCAATTTTGATGACTTTTGCATCCCCGATGAAAAAAAAAAAAAAAACAAGCGCGATGTATACCTCGAAGCAAGTTCTTGGATCAAACGAACCCGGGAAACCAAGAAAATGATCAAAATGCCCAACACCTCAACCACTTGAACCGTACGGCCCACTGATCCAAACCGTGCGGCCCAAAATTCCTTCTCCACCGTACGGCCTCCATAGCTGCGCGGTGCCATTTTGTGTACAGTACGGCACCACCTGTCTCATCCTGGGAATCTTGGATTGCCCAGCAGCTCAAATTGATCGCGTGGTGTCACAACCCGACCCGGAGGGTTTGAAATCATGACCGGCTAGTGATTCTAAAGATCACCCCAGGCCTCAATAAAATCACTCTTTTCTAAAATAGTCAAGTTTATTGAATGGCGGAAGCATAAAATTTAACAAAATACATTCAGAGCTGACTGCAAAAAAAATACATATTCGCACATCGGCGTTACATTACAACCCTGTGACCCACTACCATTGGCACCACCAAATAAAAAGAATTACAAATCAGGAACACCACAATTTTATCACAAAATGAATATGAGTTACGTAAAATAGCAGCATCAACCATTGATCAGTAACCACGCCATATCCATAGAGCCTTCTTTTACCCCTTGTTTCCTGGAATGGGTTCATAAGAATAAAACCATTCCAGTGAGTGTCACGATATACAGATGTTCCATAATTATCATGGGAAAGTTTAAATAAAATTCACCTTCAAATATAGGTTTTTAGGCTTGAGATTACAAACCGTAAAATAATCAATGATGTAGTTATTTAGGCTCAAAACTGCCAAACCATAATTCAATCCATAGTGCAGTTATTCAGGCTCATGGTGCAATTATTCATGCTCAAAACTGCCAAATCGTATAATATCTTTCATGGGCCAGTTATTCAGGCTCAAAACTGCCAAACCGTATAACACCTTTCATGGTGCCAAACGGTATAATATCTTTCATGGGCCAGTTATTCAGGCTCAAAACTGCCAAACCGTATAACACCTTTCATGGTGCCGAAAACTCAATGCCTAGTTTTACCAAAACGAACAATATTGTCCGTTCACTTTTCCTTTTCAATCGATCCCATGTTTATCTTTAAAAATCCATTTCCAAATTGTGCTTATTATGCACTATGATGCTTCCGTACAAGACATCTATTTTCCATATAATCAACGTATCATATCGATTCATTTTGCAAACCATAATTCAAAAAACATTTGAAAATAAACTATGTAACCAATGTATATTCGTAACTCACCCGAGAAGCGTGAACCAAAGCATAATCAAACTACGTAATAAAACGTCAGTCTCGAAACAGTGGCAACCGGCAACAGCTCACGGTTGCTACTCGGCCGATTCCCCTGCTTTTCTTTCTTTTTCTTTTCCTCTCTAGTCTGTGCACACGGTGGTGTTCCCCACGATTTTCTAAGCCAGTACGAATATTTGGTATTTTTTCTGAGATCGAAGTCCGAACAGTTCGAACACCGCTTGGAGCAAATTGTACTGCCTTAACCTTCCTCGTTTTGTGTGGGCACGCCTGACCTACTCTTTCTCCCATGTGTCCCTTTTGACACTTTGTCTCCACTTTCCCCTTTTATGTCTGAGAAAAATGAGAGAGAGAAGAGAAGAAGAAAAGAAAGAAAGAAAGAAGAAAAGAAGAAGGAGAAAGGAAGGAGAGAAAGAGAGAGGATCAGATTTTTCCTCTCCCATGGCAGCCGGCTCCCTCATCTCTTCTCCCTCTTTTGATTTCTCACACTACCACACCAAAATAACTCATCAATACTCAAAACCCACTTGGATTTACACTTAAATCTGTCATCTACACGCGTTTGGAGCTGGAGTTTCGCTTGGTTTCGTTTGAAAGGGGGTATTTTCAGTTGGGTTTCACATGGAGGGTTAAGGTCTAAGCTTGGATTTGGAGCTCTAGCACATTTAAGGTAGGGGTTTCATCTCTCTTCATATATATGTTTGTGTTATGGATGAATCTGTCACAGAAATGTTGATTTCGTACTCTATATGCTCGAATTTCTAGATAGGGTTCTACAGCTCCTAATATTACGAAACTTTTATGGGATGTCCCTCTATGGGTTGTATGCGTTGTGTAAAAATTTCAAATCGAAATTTCTTGAAACGAAGTCTGGAAAAAATCGTGCACCGAGTTGTGCTCTGTTTCACTATTCCGCAGAATTTAGGTTTTGTGGTATTTGGTTTTTGGTGTGTTAGACCTGGTAGATCATCTCTTTATTTTCTACAAATTTTATGTAAAGTACATATATGAGTATACCAGAATGTGTAAAAAAATTGAAGCAAAATATGAAGAGGTTATTTCTAAACAATTCTCGAACTAAACTGCGTTTTGGAAATCTGGGCAGATTGTAGGGGGCTTCGTATCTTGTTAATTTCATGATAGTTAACAAGTTTATGGGTTATGGGTCCTCATGGATGTTAAACATTGATAAGGTAGCTATGTTTTAGTGTTGGAATCACTGGAAAAGAATGAGTATGTGATTTTTTAGTGGATTTTTTAACATGAGGTTGTTCTGTTGTTACTTTTGCTCACAGCTGGATTTCACCAAAATTATTTGGGTTGCCTGGAATGCTTGGAAATTTTTGATATTTTTACTATGGGTTTATTATTGAGTCTACTATATCGTGTAAAATTTTCAGAGAGATATTTCAAGTACAGAAAATATAAGAAATGTTTTATCGGACTGTGGTAGTTAATTCGCAGTAGTGACAGCACTGTCGTATCTCACGGGAATGACTATAATTTTGTCTAGGAAGCTTGAAATTTCAATCCGCCTTTTGATTCGGAAACTAGACTCGTATATCTTCAAAAATGTGTAAGGGCTATGCCTTAGTTTCTTCTAGAAAGTAGCAGCTTTTAGATGTGAAGTTGATGTCGATTAAGATAACTCGTAGAATACGTATCGGGTACGCACTTACGTGAAGTCGTTTGACACTTTTGGCAAAATTGTGATGTCCGGGCGAAATGTAATCTTTTGAAAGAGCTTTTGAACTAAACGTGTTTTGATGGATAAATTATTAGTATTACCAGTATAGCTGGCCATGGGTGCACGGAGCCCGCGAAATCCGGCAGGGGTGCACGGAGCCCACGAAATTCGGTAGAGGGATGTGTTCCCTATTAAAAACAAGTGGTCGATTTTTATTGTAGAAATTTCTTTTGAAAATGAAATATTTTGTGAAGGACACGGTATTTCAGTATAAATTGGATACACGGTAGTGAGGTATCGATTATGAGTAAAGTGATGGACATGTGGTTTGTTTCTGGACATTTGGTTTTTACATTGGACACTTGGATACTTGGTCGGACACATGTGTTATAAGTGAATTGGAATGAACGTATAATGATAATGAGGATATGATCATGTGGCACGAGGCCCGAAAGGGTATGCCTGGAGTATGATGAAATGATTAAATGAAAGAGATACATGACGTATGAGTATTCCGGACACACGGGACGTGTCGGGTACGTATCGAATATAATGATATGAATGTATATTCAATGAGAAGTTGGGTGCGTATCGGGTACGATGTATTGGTAGTGAGAGTGACTTTATTGAAAGGATAGGACCAGTCGCGTATCGTCCCGCATTAACATCTGAACATGATGGTGTTCAGAATGTTTTCCATGTCTCCATGTTGAAACCTTATACACATGATCCTTTTCACGTTAAACGTTCGACCTCCGATTGGGCTCCAACGAGATCTGACCTATGAGAAGCGTCCCTTTCGTATTATCGACCGTCAGGAAAAGCAGCTGCGTAGCAAGGTTATTCCTTTGGTCAAAGTGTGGTGGGAGAATCACACTGGTGGTGAGGCCACTTGGGAAACAGAGGATGACATGCGTCAGACTTATCCAGAACTATTCTTTTAAGGTATATCTTTTTGACTATCCTCTTATTTTTCGTCAAGTTTGGAGGACCACTCTTCTTTTAAGTGGGGGATGATGTAACACCCCGTTTCTTTTGCAATATTAATTTCTAAAATGTTCCTTAAAATTCCGTCATCACGGTTAGACCCAGATCAGTTTTAACAGTTAGCGATAAATTTTTGAGATTTTTCTGAGAATAAATCCCGGAGAGCGCAACCGGGTGTGGACCGGTTATACACTGTCGGTAGAGTAATCCGGTCAAATGAATTTTCCGTCGGTAGGAATAATTCATTAGGATAGTTTATCGAGAGGTGGAGAAACCACATTGAATTGTTTTATGAACTCTTGTCTCCCCCCATCCGAATTCTTCTACCTTTTCCTTTGTTTTCTTTATCCTTCTTTCTCCTTTTCTGTCTTTTGTCTTTAATCTATTTTTCTATTTCTCTCCACTCCCTCATCCGAACTCTCTGTCTCCCTATATCTATATCCTCTCCCTCTCTCTCTTTTCTCACCACATCACCCATCCGAATTCTTTCAATGTTGTGGAAATGTCTCACGTAAAATATTGACTCCTTGGCAGAGCCTTGTTTCCATTAAACTCATTTCTTTCCCTCAACTTAATAACCTAGAATACTTGCTCCTCCTTTACTAAAATTCTTGTCACCTTTCTTCCTTGGCTTGTCTCTGTCTCCGGCGAGTAGTACCACCTCGGTCATTTCCTCGTCCGGCAATTCCTTTTTCCATTTGGGTTTGAATTTTGCCCGGTAATTCGTACGCGAGGTTAAGCTTCGGTTCACGCTTCAGAGGTGAGAATTACGAATATACTCTGTTTACATAATTATGATTTCAAAATACCGCATATGTGATTATGTGTTTTAAAAGCATTGAAATCTCCCACGATATTTTATTAAAATTGGACGGCTTGCAAGGAAGCGTCACTTTTAATTGAAATGGAACTATCTTTGATAATTGAAATATTGGATATTTAATTGTGATTAAATTGCTTAAAGAGAAGCACTGTTAAAATTGCTGAAAGAGAAGCACTGTTAAATTGCTTAAAGAAAAGCAGTTAAAGCATGAGATTCCTTAAAAGCAAAGGAAATCATTGTCCTTATGGTATTGAAACATTTGGACGTTGAGGTTGCCATTTAAAGAGGAATATTGCCGGGTATTCTAAGGACTTGATATCATTTCCTGCAATCTTGGGCAAGCTACCCAATTATTGCCGGTGTTCCGTCCATGAAAGATGTTAAGAGATACTTTTTGTTCTCCCTCCCTTCTTCTCTTCTTCCCCATTTCTTCTATTCTCCCCCTGTTCTATTATTTAAAAGGAATGATATGGGCCGAATTGAATATTATCCTCCACCATTGCAACTTCCATGAAAAGAATTGATTATTCAAACAATCATGTGGGCTCTGAGATTCTTTTGTAAATCAGTGGAAATATAATGGGAGTATGGGACAATTTTAAGAAGAACATGGATAACTAGTATCAGCTTCCCACTGGAATTAATTGATTACTGCTCCTTTGGGTCCGCGACGCTCTTAAGTGATGTTCAAAATGGAGTCCGATTGGAGTTCCGGAACAGTCAAATTTCTTATTTTAATATCGGGAATAAAACGGTATAGCCCTTGTAATTTATTAACTTGGCATCCACTTCATAGGACAAAATCTGATATCAACCGCACTCCCCAATTCTTTTCTTATTTGGTTAGCTTTCTTGGCCGACACTTTCCAATTCCACTTTCCTTTGTCCATTTCTTTATTGTATGTGGTAAAGTGTTGAAAAATGATCCTGTGTGGCTCGCTCATGCAAGTTTCCCCGTAGCAATTGCATAAAATATTTTTTTTTATTTTGTATCATGAATTATGAAAACTTAGTATATCGTAATTCTCTCTGAAATGTTTTGTGTTTTTATATGAAACATTTCAGGTCGTGGATAAATAATGGGCTAGCCTCTTTAGCCTTACCTGTTGTTGACGTTGCTGCTTTTATTTTCGGCATTGTAAAAGTTTGTATAAAAATTTGTATTTGGTGCGGCCTATAAAAGTGACCACGAGTTTGTAACATAAGTCTACGAACAATTGTTGAATTATCACTTATGTCAACCTGAAGTTGTATGATAAAGTTCTTTTTAAGTATAAATGCTTCCACATTTTTATAATAAAGAACTTATTATTTTAGGAAAGAATTACAATGTGTAATAAAGATGGCCTTCGGTGACTTCTTTTCACTGGCCGGTCATGTATCCGGGTTGGGTCGTGACAGAGTTGGTATCAGAGCAGTTTGGTATTTTCTAAGCCAGTACGAATATTTTGGTATTTTTTCTGAGATCAAAGTTTGGACACTTCGAACACCGCTTGGAGCAAATTGTACTGCCTTAACCTTCCTCGTTTTGTGTGGGCACGCCTGACCTACTTTTTCTCCCATGTGTCCCCTTTGACACTTTGTCTCCTCTTTCCCCTTTTGTGTCTGAGAAAAATGAGAGAGAGAAGAGAAGAAGAAAAGAAAAAACAAAAGAAGAACAGAAGAAGGAGAAAGGAAGGAGAGAAAGAGAGAGGATCAGATTTTTCCTCTCCCATGGCAGCCGGCTCCCTCATCCCTTCTTCCTCTTTTGATTTCTCACACTACCACACCAAAATAACTCATCAATACTCAAAACCCACTTGGATTTATACTTAAATCTGTCATCTACACGCGTTTGGAGCTGGAGTTTCGCTTGGTTTCGTTTGAAAGGGGGTATTTTCAGTTGGGTTTCACATGGAGGGTTAAGGTCTAAGCTTGGATTTGGAGCTCTAGCACATTTAAGGTAGGGGTTTCATCTCTCTTCATATATATGTTTGTGTTATGGATGAATCTGTCACAGAAATGTTGATTTCGTGTTCTATATGCTCGAATTTCTAGATAGGGTTCTACAGCTCCTAATATTACGAAACTTTTATGGGATGTCCCTCTATGGGCCTTGAAACGAAATCTGGAAAAAATCGTGCACTGAGTTGTGCTCTGTTTCACTGTTCCGCAGAATTTAGGTTTTCTGGTATTTGGTTTTTGGTGTGTTAGACCTGGTAGATCATCTCTTTATTTTCTACAAATTTTATGTAAAGTACATATATGACTATACCAGATTGTGTCAAAAAATTGAAGCAAAAAATGAAGAGGTTATTTCGAAACAATTCTTGCACTAAACTGCATTTTGGAAATCAGGGCAGATTGTAGGGGGCTTCGTATCTTGTTAATTTCGTGATAGTTAACAAGTTTATTGGTTATGGGTCCTCATGGATGTTAAACATTGATAAGGTAGCTATGTTTTAGTGTTGGAATCACTGGAAAAGAATGAGTATGTGATTTTTTAGTGGATTTTTTAACATGAGGTTGTTCTGTTGTTACTTTTGCTCACAGCTGGATTTCACCAAAATTATTTGGGTTGCCTGGAATGCTTGGAAATTTTTGATATTTTTACTATGGGTTTATTATTGAGTCTACTATATCGTGTAAAATTTTCAGAGAGATATTTCAAGTACAGAAAATATAAGAAATGTTTTATCGGACTGTGGTAGTTAATTCGCAGTGCTGACAGAACTGTCTAATCTCACGGGAATGACTATAATTTTGTCTAGGAAGCTTGAAATTTCAATCCGCCTTTTGATTCAGAAACTAGACTCGTATATCTTCGAAAATGTGTAAGGGTTGTGCCTTAGTTTCTTCTAGAAAGAAGCAGTTTTAGATGTGAAGTTGATGTTGATTGAGATAACTCGTACAATAGCTGGGCAAGGGTGCACGGAGCCCACGAAATCCGGCAGAGGGATGTGTTCCCTATTAAAAAACAAGTGGTCGGTTTTTATTGTAGAAATTTCTTTTGAAAATGAAATATTTTGTGAAGGACACGGTATTTCAGTATAAATTGGATACACGGTAGTGAGGTATCGATTATAAGTAAAGTGATGGACATGTGGTTTGTTTCTGGACATTTGGTTTTTACATTGGACACTTGGATACTTGGTTGGACACATGTGATATAAGTGAATTGGAATGAACGTATAATGATAATGAGGATATGATCATGTGGCACGAGGCCCGAAAGGGTATGCCTGGAGTATGATGAAATGATTAAATGAAAGAGATACATGACGTATGAGTATTCCGGACACACATGACCTGTCGGGTACGCATCGAATATAATGATATGAATGTATATTCAATGAGAAGTTGGGTGCGTATCGGGTACGACGTATTAGTAGTGAGAGTGACTTTATCGAAAGGATAGGACCCGTCGAGTATCGTCTCGCGTTGCCGTCTGAACTTGATGGTATTCATGATGTTTTCCATGTCTCCATGTTGAAACCTTATATACATGATCCTTCTCACGTTCTTGTTCGACCTCCGATTGGGCTCTAGCGAGATCTGACCTATGAGGAGCGTCCCCTTCGTATTATCGACCGTTAGGAAAAGCAGCTGCGTAACAAGGTTATTCCTTTGGTCAAAGTGTGGTGGGGGAATCACACTGGTGGTGAGGCCACTTGGGAAACAGAGGATGACACTGGTCAGCCTGAAGTTGTATGACCGAAGGCCATCTTTATTACACATTGTAATTCTTTCCTAAAATAATAAGTTCTTTATCATAAAAAATGTGGAAGCGTTTATACTTAAAAAGAACTTGATCATACAACTTCAAGCTGACATAAGTGATAATACAACAATTGTCCGTAGACTGATATTACAAACTCGTGGGCACTTTTATAGACCGCACCAAATACAAATTGTTTTACAAACTTTATTACAAATTTTTACAAGGGTCTTGCTAACGTGTGCCCAATAGGCACACGTTAAACACATAAACAAATAAAAACAACACACACTCCAATACACCTTTTACACTTTTCAATACACTTTTACATATTCCAATACACTTTTCACACATTTCAATACATTTTTTCAACCTTAACGTGTGCCTATTGGGCACACGTTAGCATTTTCCTTTTTACAATACCGAAAATAAAAGCAACAACGTCAACAGCAGGTAAGGCTAAAGAGGCTAGCCCATTATTTATCCACGACCTGAAATGTTTCATATAAAAACACAAAACATTTCAGAGAGAATTACGATATTCAAAGTTTTCATAATTCATGATACAAAACAAAAAATAAAAGTTTTATGCAATTGCTGTGGGGAAACTTGCATGAGCGAGCCACACTGGATCATTTTTCAACACTTTACCACATGCAATAAAGAAATGGACAAAGGAAAGTTTAATTGGAAAGTGTCGGCCAGGAAAGCTAACCAAATAAGGAAAAGAATTATGGAGCGCGAGTGATATCAGATTTTGTCCTATGGAGTGTATGTCAAGTCAATAAATTACAAGGGCTATACCGTTTTATTCCCGGTATTAAAATAAGAAATTTGACTTTTTCGGCACTCCAATCGGACTCCGTTTCGAACATCACTTAAGAGCGTCGCGGACCCAAAGGAGCAGTAATCAATTAATTCCAGTGGAAAGCTGATACTAGTTATCCATTTCCTTTTTAAAATCGTCCCATACTCCCATTATATTTCCACCGATTTACAAAAGAATCTCAGAGCCCACATGATTGTTTGAATAATCAATTCTTTTCATGGAAGTTTCAATGGTGGAGGATAATTTTCAATTCCACCCATAGCATTCCTTTTTAATAATAGAATAGGAGGAGAATAGAAGAAATGGGGGAGAACAGAAGTATCTCTTAACATCTTTCATGGACGGAACACCGGCAATAATTGGGTAGCTAGCCCAAGATTGCAGGAAATGATATCATGTCCCTAGAATACCCAGCAATATTCCTCTTTAAATGGCCAACTCAACGTCCAAATGTTTCAATACCATCAGCACAATGATTTCCTTTTCTTTTAAGGAATCTCATGCTTTAACTGCTTCTTTTTAAGCAATTTAACAGTGCTTCTCTTTAAGCAATTTTAACAGCGCTTCTCTTTAAGCAATTTAATCCCAATAAAATATTTAATATTTCAATTATCAAAGATAATTCCATTTTAATTAAAAGTGACGCTTCCTTGCAAGCCGTCCAATTTTTTGATAAATTATCGTGGGAGATTTCAATGCTTTTAAACACATAATCACGTATGCGGTATTTTGAAATCATAATTATGTAAACAGAGTATATTCATAATTCTCACCTCTGAAGCGTGACCCAAAGCTTAACCATGCGTTCGAATTACCGGGCAAAATTCAAACCGAAATGGAAAAAGGAATTGCCGGACGAGGAAATGACCGATGTGGTACTACTCGCCGGAGACAGAGACAAGCCAAGGAAGAGAGGTGACAAGAATTTTAGTAAAGGAGGAGCAAGTATTCTAGGTTATTTAGTTGAGGGAAAGAAATGAGTTTAATGGAAACAAGGCT
>JAXBDA010004157.1:0-30404 GCA_036023075.1 Gaultheria prostrata | reverse complement strand
CACTTTGAGGTTTGATCACTTTGTGAAATGAGTGTACACTTATGTTAGTGTACACTCATATTACGCTGAACACTCATTTTACAGTGTACAGTTATTTTACATTGTACACTCATATTACAGTGTACACTCATGTTAAATTGTACACTCATTCATATTTCAGTGCAATGGACTGTACAGTCATTTCAGTGTATGTTCATATTAGAGTGCACACTCATTACAGTGTACATTCAAATTAGAGTGTACACTCATTATAGTGTACATTCAAATTCAAAGTCCCAAACTAGATTCTTTTGATCATTTTACAGTGTACACTCAAATTTAAATGATCCAATTTCAATCTTCACAAACCCTAATTCAGTCTCCATCACATAGCATTCACTCAAATTCAGATTTCAAAATCAATTCAAAAAAGAGAACTAATTTATCAAAAATCCCAATGCGGATTCTTTGATCTTTTTACAGTGTACACCCAAATGTACATCAGTGTATGCTCATATTAGAGTGCACACTCATTACAGTGTACACTCATTATAGTGTACACTCATTATAGTGTACATTCAAATTCAAACTCCCAAACTGGATTCTTTTGATCATTTTACAGTGTACACTCAAATTCAAATGATCCAATTTCAATCTTCACAAACCATAATTCAGTCCCCATCACATAGCATTCACTCAAATTCAGATTTCAAAATCAATTCAAAAAAGAGAACTAACTTATCCAAAATCCCAATGCGGAATCTTTGATCTTTTTACAGTGTACACTCAAATGTACATCCAAATGTACATCAGTGTATGCTCATATTAGAGTGCACACTCATTACAGTGTACATTCAAATTAGAGTGTACACTCATTATAGTGTACATTCAAATTCAAACTCCCAAACAATCTCCATTTTTTCATGCTCGTACTTTTAATCCCCTTTGTTCCAGAGTGTGATGTGCCTCCAACTCCTCCTTCTTTTCTACCTTTTTTTTGCTGACCTGCATAGGTTTAAAACAGTCATTCTTTAGTTGTTTAGATTTGACATTCAATTAGATGATTGTACACAAAATTCCAGTGCAATGACATTACAATGACCAGTAGTTGTGTTTTATATTGAGAAACCAAACACAAGTCACAAATGGGGGAGGACAAATGTGAGCCACAAAACAAAGGGAAGGATGAGTTTACCACTAGATATGAGATGGAGGTTTTTACTTTGTACACTCAAAATGAATATAAAATTATAGTGTACACTCAAAATGCCTCCAAAATTACAGTGTACACTTAAAATGCAAAGTAATAGGACATAGAAGTTTTTACTTTTGAATGTTGCAAAATTATAGTGTACACTCAAAATGAAACACGAAGTATGTTAAAATCTTCCACTCGTAAATCCTCGCATGAGCTTCCTCTGATTAACACCCATTTTGAGTATATCCAGATAGCAATGCAGTCCAAGTGACCACACTTCTCTCAGGCATTTTATCAAACACTAGTGGTAAGCTCGTGGATTTCACTAGAGGAATTTCAGAACAAACTAGAATAACCTACCGCTTATGAACTCGTGGATTTTTTACTACGTCCAACCTATCCGCTCGTGGATTTCACTAGAGGAATTTCATAACAAACTAGAATAACCTACCGCTTATGAACTCGTGGATTTCACAAGATCCAAGCACATGAATTTCATGAGGTTGGAATTCTTCATAACCAGACCAAACAAAATCAAACCAACACGAAATCGAATGTCGCCCATTCGTTCAACAAATTTAATCGAAATCGAATGTCGTGTATGAATACCTGAGTTTGTACAACAAATTTAGTGGACAGGAAATACACCGGCGGCAGCTAGGGCTCGAAATGGGCGACGAATACTGGTGGATGAGGTCGTCGGACGATGAATATGGTGTCCTGCTTTCATCTGGAAAGAGATTAGGTCGTCGGTGATGAATATGGTAGCCGAGGTCGCAGGGGTAGTTTGGGTAGGAAAACGGGTCGCAGAGTTCCTTGAGCTGTTTTTGAACTGGGGTGGAGCGTGTTGTAGATGGGCCACAAATATGGAGCGGCCTGTCATTTCCCCTTACAAAATGGCCTAAACTATTGTGACTCAATCTAAAAAAAGGCTCAATATTAGTTACAAAAGGGCCTAAACTATTGTGGCTCAATCTAAAAAAAAAAGACACAATATTAGTTACAAAATGGCCTAAACTATTGTGGCTCAATCTAAAAGAAGGGCTCAATGTTATATTAGTTAAAGGGCATAAACTTGATAAATATATATATTTTTTGAAATCTAGATCTTTATGACTTTATTCGTAACAAGTTACAAATTGGAACGATACAGTCAAAATCACTCAAATTTTAGGCTTTCTCGTATTGTGATTGTTGCTGGAAAAAAATTTAGGGCACATTTTTTCAATTAGGCTTAGGGCACTCAAAACGCTTGGGCCGGTCCTGTAAGTCGCTTATTGCGGCCTTGCTTTGGCAAACTGATTTAAGCCGAATCTCCCAAACTGATATTAACGTGTAAAGTACTAGTGTACTACAGTATTATAATTTGAATAGCCATATTTTTCACTGTTCACTGAAGTATAAATGCGTAGCAAGTCAAGGTTTTACAGATGGTTCTGTGGTTGAGATTGTTTGAAATTTGCATATAGAGGATTTCTTTTATGAGAAAACATTATTTCCACTGCCGGCGGAAACAAATGTTTCCTCCAAATCAATTACAGCGGTTCGGTATAATAGTATATAATCACGCGGACCGTTGTGATTGATTTGGAGGAAATATTTGTTTCCCCCGGCGGCGGAAATAACTTACTCTCTTCTTTTATAACTCAAAAGAGTTGGGTTAGTTTGCCCGCATCTCAATTAATCTCTTTGAGACCAATTTCAAAAGAGTTGGGTTAGCATAGGGCCAGAAGCTCATTTAAAAAACTGGAACAAAGCTCCCATATGGATTGATTATCAAGGATTGAGCTAGAATTCCGATTCGGATGTGGCACCCAAAATCTATATTCTCCCTCCATCCGTCCCACAAAGATAATCTATTATAAAATGAAGTGCAACTTTTGGATAAAAGTCTCAATTAGTTTTAAAATGTTGTGTTGAAAAATGTAAAAAAAAATCATACACGAAAGTGCTTTATTTTTTATCCGACATTGGAGGTTTTTTTGTAGTGGATTATCTTTAGTTCTTTACAGACAATGGGAGTAATTAGTATTAAAAAAACAGGTAACAAGTGTTCTAAGATTAATCATTTCTAATACCCGAAAGAATACACATTTTTACAAGTTAATCATCCATCAGCATATTTAATAGTAATACTACTACAATATTATTTTGAAGAATAACATTGTTCTAACAATACAAAAATAATATTTTTTTTCCCGGACCCAGGAGTGGCACATGTCCCCACCCAAGAGGCTCCGTGTCTGCTGATTATTATAAGAATTGATAGCAAATCCCTAAGTTCCATGCAACACCACCAAGCTATAATCCGTCTGAGGATTTGCATGTAGTAGATAAGATTTGTGCACCCTTTGTGCCCTGACCATATATACGCCTGACAAATCATGTATGCATAAAATAATTTCTGAAGGCAAAACATCCTGGTTCGTAGGTGAGACTCAACCTCATGAACCTGATGAGCCCAAAATATTGATTTAAAGAAGTTGCTTGGTGCCAAGGCAGATTATCAAATGACAATTTATATGCTTTAAATAAGAAGTTGCATCGAGGCTAATAGTTACCAAAACGAAGCCTGGCTTGCACGTGGGTCGGGCAATATGGAAACTGATTGGGTACCACTTCAAGGAATTGTGTTTTGAAACCTTAGTCACTTTAAATAAGAGTTTGTCAGTAATTGCTATGGAAATATGAGTGTGGATTCTGAAACTTTAGTCACTTTTCCCGTTCTGTCAATTGTCAATTTTATTTACTTATTTTCACGACTGTATAACTTCTATTTTACAAATCAACTACAACTTTTGGGAACTAGGTTAGGATTTAATCAATTTTGGATTATTTAGTTTTCCTATAAAAATTCACAAGTCCCTGTGGATTCGACCTCGCTCTCGTCATACTATACTATCAATCTCATTCGTGCGCTTGCGAATACATTAAAATTTCACTACAGAACCCAATCTTGGTGCCCTAACCACTAGGTTGGCTTAAAGTTTTTGTGTTTTTCTACTATAACTCGATAAGTCAATATGTCCATTGGACTACCTAATCGGAGAGACTAATCTCAGCGTCCACTAATAAGGAATCAATTATCAATTAAGGAAGGCAAAAGACCCGTATGGACTCACCCAAAGTGAACTTGATAGCACTCAAGGTTTTATCTTTCGTATTTGATTTGTCTTTTTTCTTACTGTTTCACGAGATATTATACTATGCGTATCTGAATTGAAACAGAGAACTAGATCATACGAATTGTACCACTTCTGAACTAAGCTCTGGATTACCATGCTGAGCGATGCAAACCAACCGACGGCTTGTTACATAAACGAGCCAAAACTAGAGCTCGAGCTTGTTAAGAAATATTGTCCCACATTGCTTAGGAGAGGAATGAGTGATCACTTAATATATGTTGAGACCTCTCCACTCATTGTCAATTGGTTTTGAGTTGGATGTTTCCACATGGTATCATAGCAGGGCCCATTCCACTCCACATTAAAAAAAAAAATTCACAATCTACACCCCACGATAGACCAGCAAAAAGGCTGCACGATGATAGGACCCAAAAATTGACCATACGTGACAGACCTCAAATGCACGTGAGGGGGATGTTAAGAGATATTATCCCACATTGCTTAGGAGAGGAATGGGTGATCACTTAATATATGCTGGGACCTCTCCACTCATTGCCAATTGGTTTTGAGTTGGATGTTTCCACAGAGCTCGGCTCGTTTGTAAGTAAGCTGAGCCTATATAATGAGCAGAGCTTTTGCGAGCCAAGCCGAGCTTTACCGAGCTCGTTCGCTAAACGAGCCTAAAACTCGAGCTCGAGCTCGGCTCGATTACTAAACAACCCAAACCTTGACAAGCCGACCCACGAGTTACTCGCGAGTAGCTCGGTTTTTTTACATCCCCTACGCATATCTGCAGCTCCTTTAAATTTAGTGTTTTCTTGAAACACATATGATCATGTATGCTTTCTGCTAGGCAAAGGACCAGACATTTTAGTCATGGTTTTATCAGGGGAAGTATGGATAGCTGAAGATTTACATTGCTTGAAAGAACTAAGATCAAGATATCTATTTTATGAGCTTCAACTACAAGAGCATTCAAGACATAAAGCAATTCCAATTAATCATAACGAGCCTTTAAAATCTTCATCTACAAAAATTTATGCATAAAAAGCAAATCTAAACTCTCATTAGTCCACATAATCTCCTCGGTAATCAGGTGTAGCGGCCGGGCTCATCATGGTCCATCTGGCCCCCTGCCCACCGCGAGGTTCACCTTTGTTAACCCCGACCGACAGTAGCCTGCGTTGTAACGCACGGCCGAGACCATGCCCCTGTGAGCGCTCGGATGCACAATGTCATGGACATAGCCCAAGGACGGGGCGCAGTTGGGTGCGGAGCGGCACCCATCCCGCCCTTGGTAGAGGGTAGCGCTCAGGGGAACGCCTGGCAGCCTCGGCGAGGCAACGCCGAGGGCGTTTGGCTCGGGCGGTTACAACCTCAGCCATATGAGCGCAGGACGGAGTGCACTAGGGCTCGACTCCGAGCGTGCCCGACAGCCTGCAACGAACATTTATGACATCCACCTACTAGTCAAAGGGCTACGCCTACAGCGTCACGTGGGTGCCCGGTTGCTTCTCCCACACGAGTTGGCTCAGTGAATGACAGATGTGACGTGGTGACGTGAGCCAAATCTCAGTGCTCGAGGGCAGCCGAGGTATAAATGTTTGTTGCAAGGCCATACGTGATGGGATTGAAGTGTTAGGAGTGGGTAGCGCGCGTGAGCTACCCGAGGAGCGTGGGAGGTACGCCCCACGGTGCCTATAAGTACTCCACTCACCTACCGTATTAAAGGCGGTTTCTCTCTTCATTAAACACGTCCTTTACTCACTTTCCCTCTCTACATTTTCCCTCTCTACATTTTCCCTCTCTACATTTATCACATACATCGTCTTCTCCGATCACTTACTAGGCCGTCGGAGTGCCGTCCCGGACAACCACCGTCCGGGCTAGGCACTAACACGGTTGTTCAGTGTGCAGGTTGTTTGCTCCGGTCAAAGGCTAGGATCTCGGTGAGGCCACAGTAGCTCACCTCTACCTTCAACACCCAGGGCGGTCCAAAGAGACCATTCCGGCGAAGATCCTCCGCATCAGGTTTTGTGACAGAGTTTCCGTCAATATTGCCAGAGCCGGCTCATGGATTTCGGAGGCCTAAATCGAGCTTATTAAACGAGGCCTACCCTATATTTCGCATACAAAAATTGGGCCCTAAATTCCATTTTCTATATGGTGAGTTTAAACAAGTCTAATATATATATATATATATATATATATATATATATATATAAGGTTTCTAAATAATTGGGGGTCCTAAATTTTTAATTTCTTTTGGGGCCTAAATCCCAGGTTCATCAGATTACCTTTTAAGCCGGTTCTGAATATTGCCGACTACTCAACAGACCAGTGATCGTTTTCCCAAGTTGATCAGTGTTGCAGTGTCACTGTCTTAGCTAGTCTTACGAAAGATACATACACCTTTTTTTTCCAGGTGGAAAGTTGTGAAAAAGTTGTCTTTTCCATTGGGAACCATTGGAAATTGTAAGTCTATTCCCATGTCGACCAAGCTGTTAGTCCAATTCTAGCAACGCAGAGAACCTGACTTGCGGGAAAACAAAAACAAAAACAAGGTTAACCGTGACGCAAACGTTTAACCGTGAAAAATTCTTTTTCTTATGTTATTAAATACTCAAAAAGCAAATTAAAAGGAATTGAAAAACAATAAAAGATGAACACGCGATATACGTGGAAAACTCCTCAAAAAGGGTAAAAACCACGGGAGGAAATCAATTCACTAAAAGTAAATATTGTGCAGTTACAAAACGATCTCAATTAACACAATCGTGAATCCTCACCGACTGACCAAAGACCGTGTTGCCGAATCCACGTACACCGCACCAAGTGGTTGACTGCCGTACGCCTCGAATCCTTAAGTCCTCCAAATACTCCCAGAAATCCACCGGAAGAATGACCCAACAACTTGAATCGAATATTTAAGAACAGTTTTTGGAGTATATAATTGTGTTACTCAAAGTTCCATGTATTCCAAGACCCAATCACGAGTATCCAAATGAGGCACTACTGCTATCTATTTTTATCATCAGAGAACAAGGCCAAAAGTGAACTCCAAGTCTCACACATTAAACCGCAGCCTCGTCTCCTTCTCTAATGGCTCATTTCTTTCCTGCCGACTTTTCCATCTTATCAAATGACTGCCAAGGGACTTTCCTTGTTGAGGAGAATTCACTTATGGTAATGAAGACTTCCAATTGATGTACAATTCCCTAATAAGACCAACTTCTTTTCCAATATGATATGGCCCCATATCTCCGTGCAAATCCTTCCAAAAATGAGTTGCAGACTCACGTCCTGAGTTTGAAACTTGATAACTTCTTGGGCGGTCACAAGAGAGAAATCTCTTGTAAATGCGTAGATGGTCTACCTTTGACCTGATCAGAGAGGGGAATAGTCGAAGTGCGCGTAAACTTACCCGGACTCCCCGGCCTGACTATCGAAACAAACAGATACACGTTAAACTGCATGTTCTCATTCTTAATGTATGCACCTTTATGACCGAAAAAATAATTGTGACGGGCGAATGGATATGTAGTACTACTATTGGAATAATTAATTATCTCTAATTGGTTAAAATACTGGTGTTCAATGCTTTAGACGGGACCTCTTCTTTGTTCTCACCAATCTGTCCAAAATATGTAACTTTGGGTACATATAGATGTTGTATTGGGCCACCATCATCTAATGTGGTGGTTACGCTATTAACCAAATTATTTGATAAGTCATGATTGTTGCACGCGATTAATTTCATTGGGTATGTACGAAAATGTCAGGTTATTGAATAGGAAAATCAATTGGGACAATTGGCCTAACAGTAGTTGTTTGGTTATACATTTGTACTTAGGTGCGGACCGTGCCTTGAGATTATTAGTTCAATTTATATGAGGAAGATGTTGCTCTTGGGTTGGGGTTAGGGCAAAGTAAATTATTTCATGAAATAATATATATATATAGGGAGACTAGCTACTTGCTTTTCATTTTTAGCATGATAGGATCCAACAATATTTGATATCTGCGGCTAGGGCAGTAAATGAACTAAGCCGTTCGTGAACTATTCGAAGCTCGGTTCGGTAAGAGCTCGTTCGAGTTCGATTCGTCTACTAAACGAACTGAACTTGAACCTCAATATTAGGCTCGTTCCATAAATGAGCCGAACGTGAACCTAAGTGGATTTAGCTCGCGAACCTAGGGTCAAAATATTATTAATAATACTTTAGGGGTTTACCTGTAAATATTTTATAGTTTGAGTTCTCAATATATTTTCTCTTGTGTTGTTTTTCTTTCGATTTCTTGATTATTGTGATAGATCTGTTTGTTTTCGTTTGATTTCTTGATTATTGTGATAGATCTACATGTAACATTGTTTTGAAGCATGTCTCTTTCCTTTCTCAGTTTGTGTTCTAAATTGCTAACGAGCCCTACCGAGCTGGATTCGAGCCTAAATTCAGCTCGATTCGGCTCATTTGAGTTTAACGAGCCCTATCGAGCCGAGCCCAAGTTTTGAAATTTTTTCACGAGCCGAACTCGAGCTCACTTGTCAATGCTCGAATCGAACCCGAGCCGAACCCGAGCCTGGCTCATTCCTTACCGAACTGATCCCGAACCTCATAGGGTTCGGCTCGTTTACAGCCCAATCTGCGGCACAATCCAAAAAGTGAGCCGTCCGAAATAGGAATGTGACACAACTTTTCTCATTGTTTTTCAAAGCAATTTCAAAAAGTGGCAAAACCAGTCCATGTCATAGGATATTTCAGTTCATCGATAAAGAAGTGTCCAGATCAATTTACGTATAATTTGACTACTTTTTTTTCGGTTCAGTTAAAGACAGGACCATCCATGCCCAGATTAAGGAATTCACAAAATATTTCTCTCCTGTGACTTGATCCGGAAAAGTTACCAAGTTTCGTCTTCCGTCACTGGGTTTACTAACATTCGTAAGTCGCTTATTGCGGCCTTGCTTTGGCAAACTGGTTTAAGCCGAATTTCCCAAATTGATATTAACGTGCAAAGTACTACAGTATTATAATTTGAATAGCTCAAGATAACATTTTACTGTTCACTGAAGTATAAATGTGTAGCAAGCCAAGGGTTAAAATGGATTTTACAGATGGTTATGTGGTTGAGATTGTTTGAAATTTGCATATAGCGGATTTCTTTTATAACTGAAAAGAATTGGGTTAGTTTCCTCGCACCTCAATTAATTTCTTGGAGACCGATCTCACTGTCCAGTAGCAGAGGGTCAGAGGCTCATTTAAAACCAGAACAAAGCTCCCATATGAATTGATTATCAGGGACTGAGCCAGAATTCTGATTCGGAGATGACACCCAAAATCAATATTCTCCCTCCCTCTGTCCCACAAAGATAGTCTATTATAAAATAAAGTGTAATTTTTTAATAAAAGTCTCAATTAGTTTTTTAAATTTTGTGTCAAAAATGTAAAAAAAAATCATGCACGAAAGTGCTTAATTTTTTTTATTTGAAATTGGAAGTTTTTTGGTAGTCGATTATTTTTAACATGTTCCACACGGTCATAGGCCTTGCTCATATCCAACTTCAAAGCCACTGACCTATTGTTTCCATACCTGCAATTCTCCATATAATGTAAGCCCTCCTGAACAAGAATTGTATTGTCCGAGATCACACGCCCTCCTACGAAAGCACACTGACTCTCACTTATAATTTCTGGCAAAAACCGTCGGAGAAGATTAATAAGAACTTTGGACAACACCTTGTACACTGAAATTACATAAACTAATGGAATGGTAGTCACTTGAGTAACCAAAAAAGAAACTGATAATCACTTGCAAAGAATCATCACCAATGGTAAAGAAGAACAGCAAAAAATTTCATTTGGTGGAGATCAATCATCTTCCAAAGGGTTAGCAGTAGAAGAGGGGGGTTTATTTTCCTGTGTAGCCAAATAAAGAGGAGGAGTGGAATGGGGTAGTTTCAGGTAGGGGTGAAAGAAAAACCGACGGGTGCCGAACCGACCGAAAAAACCGAAATCGGTTCGGCTTTGGTCCGCCCAGTCTGGGAAAAAACCCGAAAAAACCGAACCGAAAAAACCGACATACATCTCGGTTCGGTTTCGGTATCCCCAGTCTAAAACCGAAAACACCGAAAAAAACCGAAAAACTTGTTACTATTACTATTATATTCCCCGGCGGTGGGGTAATACCGCAATTGGTTCTAGTTTCTCAGGAGTGTTCAGTGAAGTTGGACCCCATCTCTTCTATCCGACCGTTTGGAGCTTTTCTTGGGTTTAAAGTGGCTGGTTTGTGCTTGTTTTATCCAGAGCAACAATTGAAGTCAGTTGAGGAAGAAAAGAGTGAGATTCTCACTCTCTTCTCCAGCAAGTGGGCACTAACGTGCACTAAAGCTCTCCTAGCTATGAAATCACGTGGTCTTCTGTCCACTTTCCCAGCATCCAAAGTGCACAAATTTTAAACAATATCTGCTGGTCCGGCAGCATTATCCAGTTCTGATTTGTTTGAGGGAGACTACACCTGTTTGCGGGCTCCAAAGTGGTCCTGGTCTTCATTCAAAGTTGTTGGCTCTTCTTTATCACGTTTTGAATGGATGTCTGGTGGTCAAATATGCAGCAATAACATGGGGAACTGGACCCACATCCCATTGGGCAGTGTAAGTAGCAAGGGAAAAAAGAAAGAATAACGCCGGACCGAGAAAACCGAAAAACCGATAAAAACCGACAAAAACCGAACCACCCCGAACCGATTCGGTCCATTGTTTTTTTCGGTCGGGGTCGGTTTCCGAACACCTAAAAAATCGAACCGAACCGACCGATTTTCACCCCTAGTTTCAGGGTCGAGGAACCTCTGTTAAAATTAATGCTTTTTGTGTCTTTATTTTAAAGTGAACCAAAGTCTATATTTTATTTGGGCTAGTTATGTTATTATGTTTTTCTTAGAGGGGCCATAGTGCAATTTCCCTCATAGTTATCTACTTATGTACGGTGTACTAGAAAAAGTGTAGCAGGCCCTAATTTTATAGTAAAAGAAAATCTAATACAGTAGCATAGTGGGTGCCCTGCTTATCCGTTTCTTAAGGCAAAGAGGGCTACGGGCTTGTTCGTTTGAGTTTTCAAATTGGGTTTTGAAAAATCTTCCCTTGTTTTGATTTTTTAAAGGGTTTTTTCTCTTTTTTTTTAAGGTGTAAGTATTCTATTCTCACATCTGCCCTAAACAAACTCTTCCAGAAAAAAGGCAGAAAAGCACGCTTTTGAAAACCACCAAGTTTTAGATTTTCAAGAGGGGTTCTCAAAACTCATCCAAACAAGGTGTACCATTTGCTCCATTTCTTGCTATTCTCTTCCACAAAATCATACAATAGGCTAGGAAAATGCCAACAACCTCTTCTCCATTTGGAAGAAGTTGAAATTCATTCTGCCATTTGGTTTTGAGGCAGATAACAACGTGGATCATCGATGCACTGCATGGCCCCCGATTCTGCAGGCATGCATGGCCTTATTATTGGGGATTAAAGGCTAATAAAATTTGATACGTTGGAAAATTAATTGTTTGGTCTCTTGGGCTCATAATTATTAAGACATGCAAGCTGTCTTCTTGGATATCATATGTACATTCCCCATCTTTAGCGTATATGTTTTACGAAAATCCATTTATTAAGCTAAATGCAATCCATTACTTCTTAACACATGCAACTTCGGTATCATAATCCTGTGATATTCTTCGTCAAGCTAACAATGAGGATACTTATAATCTCATGACAAATACATATCACCAAATTAATAGAGTGTTTTAATAATTTTACATAAATACCGCATATACTATAATGCTCAATGACTTTGATCCTATAACTATGTAAAGATCGTTAACGAAATGTATAATTAAATTTGTAGCCTTAAAAGAGTTTCAACATATACCCGAGAAGACCTTCCTCAAGGCCCTATGTTTAATGTGGGTTGCAGGGTTGGGATTGGATTGTGAAACTTGTGGGCAGGCCCAGCATTAGCCACAGGAAAAGGCTTAGTTTAGGGCCCAAACAAGGGGCCCTTTTGGTGTTGATCATGACATTGGTAAAGTCGGTTTTTTTTTTTTTTTTGTCACAGCGATATACATCAGTGGTTAGTTAGTTGTTAGTGGTTAGTAGGGGAAGGGGAAGCCACCACAAGAGTGGGGCAGCCGGGACTTAAACCCTGGCCAAACGCATGGGGCAAAGGGTGCTCGACCAACTGAGACACCGCCCACATGCAAAGTTGGTTGTGTTGGAAAGGCCTAATTGGGTGTTTTATTGTTTTTAGGGGGCCATGGTTTTTCCGATTTTAAGGGTGTTGTAGAATAGTGAACAGAGTGGACAGAAAGGAAACGTTTTTTCTGGTGAGTGGCTATTGGTTGTGATATGCCTTTCACGCATAGTCCGGATGGTGGTGGTGCATGGTGGTTACTATCCGATCCAATTCTTAGTCTTTCGTGGCAGAATTATGCGGACTGTGGTGGTAAATTGCACTCTAAATATGAATACAAATGTTTAAGCTACATGTTTCTTTACACAAAGCATCCAAACAACAATAAGAATTACCAGTTCTAAAGAACTACGGTTAAAAAGTAATTTCTTTTTTTTGAAGTACCTCATAGTGCACAAATGTCACTATAAAACAATTTTCGAACAGACTAATAAATGGAGCAAATGCAATTGAACAATATGTAATATTATGACTAAAATAGTATTAAATATCCACGAGTACATTAAAATTGGACGAAGATAGAAAAATATTGACTTGCTTCAACCAATTTCGAAATAAATTATTTGTGATTGGACAGAATTGCCTAAGATAAGTTGGACTTATTTGGGCTTATTATTCCGCTTCTTTTTTGTCTTTATTCAAAAAAAATCGCATTTGTTAGTTCCCCGTTAAAATTTCATGAATTATTCATTCTTTTCGACGAGAGGGATAAAAAAAGTAAAAAATCATGATCCAAATTTAAATTTTTTGAATAAAGCCAAAAAAATTGACTTCTTGACTGGTTTTTTTCTTTATTCAAAAAAAATTTAAGTTTTGATCATTATTTTTAACTTTTCCAATTCCTTTTAAAAAAAAAATTTAATAATTCACAAAAGTTTGACGCGGTATTAAGAAATGTAGAAATTTTTTTGAATAAAGACCAAAAAAAAAAAATAAGCCAAATAACATACTTACTTGCCAAAACACCCAAATAACCCAATATTTTTGTGTCTTTTAGTCCCTGGATCTCCCTTTTTGTCTGGAAAGGAAGGGTCTGTGCCCTTCGTTTTCGTATCTGCATCTTTTTCTTTTCGTTTTTGCCTTTGCTCGGGAAAACTGGTGAATGAAAACTTCGTTTCTCCCTTTTCTTGGACTTCACATTGGAGTCCGACTTCGTCACCAACCTTCAGACCTAGTTTCTCAACGTAGTTTCCCCTCCAATCCAACGTAAAACAATAATGCTGTCCAGATTTCAGCAACATCAATGAGAAGTTTTCTTCTCTGTCAACGTCGAAGACAACAAAGTTACTGAGAGACCGGTTCGTTCGTAGGGTGTTTTGATCATTCTCAGACATTTTTTGCAGAAGACACCTTTCGAAATCTTCACGGTTGATTTTCAGACTGTCTTGGATATCAAAGCCGTTAAGTGTTTTTCTGAAGTGCCACTGATCTCCCGGTGGAGAAGAAGAAGAAGCAGCAGCAGCCTACAATATTCAAAAATAAAAAAATGTTGTTATCATCGTTGATGTTCCTCTGTAGTATCTTTCTCCGAGTGTTTGAGAGAAGAATTCAGAGGCCATTTTGCGATTTGCTGCACCATTTGAAGCAAAGAATCACCGTCCGGGGAAGCCCCACCAGGTTTGAGTTGATTTTTTTCCTTGATTCTTATCCAAAGGCAAGACCAGGGTTTGAATGTCATCCATTAGCTTGGGAAATTTAATAATGATTAGCGTTTTGCATAGATTATACACTTAAACGGTTTGAATGAACTGTAATTGGGTTTTTTGTTCTCATTTGGATATGATTATTGGGACTATAGTTTTGCCCAGAAAACCTGAGAATACTAATTTGGGTTTCTGATTTTTTCCCTCATAAAGATTCCATCTGTTGAGATTTGATTAGTTTTTGTGTTACTTCTGTAGCAATTAAAAGAGCAACAAACCTTTGATATCCTGCCACCAAGCGCACCTCGACTAATTCTGGGACCCTGGAGATCATAACGACCAGGCATAACCCCAGTGACCCCAAAAGTTTGCTAGCAAGAGGAATCGAACCTAATACCTAAGATGGGAGCAAACCCCTAAATTCCAACGCAAGACCACTTTGAAGGCCCAACAATCCTATACATTTGAGATTCCTCACGAAGTGCATAGAACCATATTGATATTTTATACATCGAACAGGATCCTCTCCAGTGCCTTTATGGTCTGTTCGTCGAACGCAACATCAATGCTACGCTTACACCCTCTGGGTTACACATTGGGTTACACCCTACCCGGATGTCTGACATGTGTCCCCTCTCTCTCCCTGACTTTCTCTCTCCTACACGTGTCAAACATTCGGATAGACTCTTAAAACCAGAGCACGATCACTAGAGATTGTCTTTGCTCACCTTATATCCTTATTAAGATCTAATAAATCATTTGCCTGAGGCCCACAGATCAGTAATGGCAAAAATAGAAGAAAAGGGCTATCTTTTAGAGGATATATATTCCATCTCCTCAAATCCTTATGGCTAAGAATGTCATTGACAATAACATAAGTTATGAGAAAATTGTTAGATAGCTGTACATTTTATGCATGAACAGAGATTTGCAAAGAGAAAAAGATCATTCTCACCATTCTTGGAGATAAGCAACTTCTTCAAACAGAGTTGTCTAATTGATTGAACCTCTTTTCTACCGAATAGTATCACAATATTCCTGAAGCTTATTGCGATCTAAGTAGCAAGCATATTATTATATAGCAGGGACGCATGGCCTTATTATTGGGGATTAAGGGCAAATAAAATTTGATACGTTGGAAAATTAATTGCTTGATCTCTTTGGCTCATAATTATGAAGACATGGTAGCTCTCTTCTTGGATATCATGATATGCATTCCCCATCTTTAATGTATATATTTTACGAAAATCTTTTTATCAAGTTACATGCAATCCATAATTTCTGAACATGTGCAAACTCGATATCATAATCCTCCTGTAATATTCTTGGTCAAGCTAATAATGAGGAAACATATAATCTCATGAAAAATACATATATATCATAAAATTGATAGGGAGTTTTTTAACAAAATAATGTTACATAAGTAGCAAATATTTTTATTTCTTTTTGCAAAGAAAAAAAATTCATTAATCTTTGAAGAAAACAAAAATTAAAGGGACAAGGGTACACTGGCGAAAAACACCACCCAAAACCCAACTAGCAAGGAAGGCAAGAAACCATCCAAAACTAGAGCAAGAAACACCTAAAGACCCCCAAAACTAAAAATAATAATAATAATAACTCATAACAAACCACCCCCCTCAAAAAAAATAAAAAGATCGCTAAAGCTCCAAAAAATGAAAAACATCATCCTCCTAAACAGGAGTTCACCGGCTACAACCCCAAAAAGATCAAAAGAGAACCTAAAGACCCCAAAACACCAAACAACAGTTCCTATAGCTATGTAAAGATCATTCTCGAAAAAGTAGAAATAAAGCTGTTACAACTTACAACATAACCACCACCGATGGTGATAGCCTAGTGGGCAGGGTGCCTCATATTCGCAGGGGAGATTCGGTGTCGAGTCTAGCAAGTACCAAGGGATTGTGGGGGTACACGCATATACCAACTTGTACCTAGGTGGTGTCATGGTGACGGCATGTCCTCATGAACAGTAGCTATGGCTCGAATCGGACATTCCACTGGCGGATCGAGAGCCCCTATGGTCATGCCCAAGGGGAGTTGCTACGTTGGTTGCCCCCTCCCACCCTTTTTTAGATAATTACAAAAAAAAAAAGCCTTTACAACATGTCCTGGGGCTGGAAGACCTTCCTCAAGGCCCTATGTTGGATGTGGGTTGAAGGGGTTGGGATTGGATTGCGAAACTCGTGGTAAGGCCAGCATTAGGCATAGGGAAAGGCCTAGTTTAAGGGCCAAATAAGGGGCCATTTTGGGGTTGATCATGACATTGGTAAAGTTGGTTGTGTTAAAATCGGTAGCAAAGGGGTTAATCGAGTTTTTCGCTCCTACTTATAGTCTTGTATAGAGTTTTTTTGCATTAGGGTTTTGCAAATTGAGAAATCTCACATATTCTTTTAATAATCTTTGACAATAACATTTACCCCCCAAAAAAAATCATTGACAATAACCTAAGATTTGAGAAAATTGTTAGATTGCTAGTACATTTTATACATGAATATGGAGATTTGCAAAGAGAAAAAGATCATTCTCACCATTCTTGGAGATAAGCGACTTCCTCAAACAGAGTTGTCTAATTGATTGAACCTCTTTTCCACCGTACAGTATCACGAAATTCTTGAAGCTTATTGCGATCTAAGTAGCAAGCATAGGCACGCATGGCCTTATTATTGGGAATTAAGGGCTAATAAAATTTGATACGTTGGAAAATTAGTTGTTTGATCTCTTGGGCAAATAATTATTAAGACATGCTAGCTCTCTTCTTGGATATCATATATGCATTCCCCATCTTTAATGTATACTTTTGGGCACACGCGATGCTTATGCAAGTGATGAGAGAATATCTGCAAGTAAAATGGTAAACCGCCTTCCATTATTGAACACTTCATATGCATAAAAATGAAAGGGAAAAAACACTAAAAGAAATTACAAGAATAATAAGGCAACAATAGATCATTCAAACATGACCCCCGATCGTTGAGTTTCGAGATGGAAGGCTAACGAAGGGGGTTTTTGGGTAAAATTTGAAAGTTATAGGGGGTTCGTCGTAGGTTTTTTTCTTGCAGGGGGTGTCCGGTGAAAAACATTACAGTAACTTACAAGGGGTGTCCCGGTAAATATCCCTTTTTTTTGGGGACCCGGAGTGGCACATGCCCCAAACCAATATGCTTAACCCGGGAGTCTCTGCTGATTATTATTTATTAGTATAAAAATTGATAACCCTAAGTTCAACGCAACGCCAAAAAGCTAATCCGTCTGAGGATTTGCATGTACTAGTAGATTTGTGCATCCTTTGTGCCTTGACCATAGATTCACTGACGAATAGCGTATGCATAAAAAAAATTCGTTAAGGCAAAACATCCTGGTTTGTAGGTGAGACTCAACCTGATGAACCCCACCTCGGTGCCCTAACCACTAGGTTGGCTTAAAGGTTTTGTGTTTTTCTACTATAACGCGGTAAGTCGGTATGTCCATTGGACTACTTAATCGGAGAGTTCAATCTCACCGCCCACTAATAAGAAATCAATTAAGGCCAAGGCAAAAGACCAGTAGAGACTCGCCCAAAATGAAAATTGATAGCACGCAAGGTTTTATCTCTCGTATTTGATTTTGTCTTTTTTACTATGCGTATCTGAATTGAAACAGAGAACTAGATCATACGAATCATACCACTTCTGAACTAAGCTCTTGATTACTATGATGAGGGTTGCAAACGAGCCGAGCCGAACTTTCTAGAGCTCGAGGTCGGCTCGTTAAGTAAACGAGCCAAAAATCCAACTCGAGCTCGGCTTGTTTGTAAACAAGCTGAGCTCTAAACAAGCCGAGTCAAGTAATTTACTTAACGAACCAAGCCTATATAAATGAGCGCAGTTTTTGCGAGCCGGTCAAAGCTTTACTAAGCTCATTTACTAAACGAGCCTAAAACTCGAAAGACCAGCTCAGTTCGTTTACCCCATAGCTAAAGATTTACATTGCTTGAAAGAACTAAGATCAAGATATCTATTTTATGAGCTTCAACTACAAAAGCATTCAAGATATAAAGCAATTCCAATTCATCATAACGAGCCTTTAAAATCTTCATCTACAAAGATTTATGCAAAAAAGCAAATCTAAATTCTCATTCGTCCACATAATCTCCTTGGTAATCAGGTTTTGTGCTTCTAGTTTTCACTTCTTAACATCCACTAACTCATTCTATGGTGGATCGAGCTGTATGCATTACCCTCGTCAAATTTACGTCACATTCCAGAAAATTCATCTTCATAAGAGAAAAAACAAAAAAAGAATCAACACTCATGCGTTATGCTTTGCAGAACCTGGTGGTAAGAAGCGTTCCCACCAGCCACTTTCATATTTTGGATACGGCGCCACCCAGTTTTCTGGCATGTCAAACTCTATATTGACTGGATTATATGTCAATGCTTCTTCCAGACTATCTGCCTCGAAGCTTTCTAATAGAACTCTATCCAGCCTTAACTTCATGAACCTGTGTAGCCACATAACCATGCATCAGCTTTCATGCTTGCTAAATAAGGTAAATACATAAGACTTTGTTTTGCTCATATCTTTTCCCTTCACAAATATCTCCATAACTCCATGATCCAAACACAGCCGATGGGTTCACTTAAGCAAACCGGGACACTAGAAGCCTCTTTGCAAGGCATAAAGTTTAAGTTTGCAAGTGTAAATTCTCATTTCAACAAGAGGAACAGATTTTTGTATTCTCACAGTCAGGATACCCAACAGGCATTTCATAAGGGTCAAACACACCACAAACCTCGGGAGGACATATATGACCAGCAATAGTGGGTGCAATGCTCGATGAACTTTCCTTAAATACCAGTTTGCCTTTGTAGCTACAATGCACTTGCCCATAATGCTTAGACAGATGTTTTGTATATTTTCATTTTCCTTGTTCACGGTTTTTTGCCTACATTTCGTGTTTTTAGTAACAAAAATTCTTAACATCGCTTTGGCATTCAAACTTTTTTTCCTGAAAACAATTTTCAGGAGCGGTGCCACACGCTTTTCATTTTGTTTTGCAAGATATGAGAGAATGCAAACAGAAAAGGGAAAACAAAACCAAACATGCATGTTGAATGATCTGTTTTCCTGATCATCTGAGGACTATTGGCCAATGCAGTCTATTGTGCCATACTCTTAGAATTTTTAAAGATCATCAAAATTTGTTCATTAGGGTTTCACTTAGAGTGAACCAGACCCTTAAACCGCCACTTGTACACAGCAAAATATGAGGGAATTTGGAGAAATAGAGAATGAATAAACAAGAAACTGAAGGGGTGTACTTACGTGATCCATGTACCATTTGTTGAAACAAGAGCAACAGCAGGTCTCTTCAGTCGCCCGGTAATGTTTGGAAATTTTTCCAGGAACTTGGGTTCAATCACCAGCCAGAAGTCCTGTTCTTTGTTTCGTTCGCCATAGTAGCGAAGCCGTTCAAACAACTGCTCCTGGAAATGCTCCTCTTCATCCAGCATGAACTTTGCATTTGCTACCACGAAATAGTACTTGGTGCTCGTCTGTTGCTGCATCTTAAGGTGAGCAAAGCACATCACTTGGCGATTTAGAAAGTGACCTTAGATACAGAAATTTTCTACAGAAGTGTCCATAATCGAATGGCGGCTGCCGTGTAATGGGGCCCACACTCTACTAAGATGAATGGTTCTATACTTATATACTTATAAGTTAGTTGACATGCCTTTATAGAAATGACAGATTCTAGAGTCATGAAGGCCTGGCCCAAAGCGGACAATATGGTTACAACCTTGTGGTGTCAATAGATGTTATGATTGATATCAGAGGAGGAGCTATTGCATTGTCTTGGTCAAGTGGTCTGAGCCATCTCTAAAGTCTGTACCAGCCACCGTTTAGTCCCACAAGTAGAAAAAGGTTGTTGCATGTATAACTGAGTTCACAACCTTCCTCATAAGCACCCCCCTCTTTCTGCTCTTGCTTGCCACTACACTACTTCTCAAGCGTGATTCGAAACTTTTTAAAGCCTTGATAACCTAGTCTTAAAGGGGACACAATCAATATGATTCTAATAGGGATGCTACAAAATGATCTATACTATATGCAATAGAAATTTAATTTGCATAAAACTTTGCAAGATCCATGTCATTTATTGCATATTCTTTTACGTATCGGCTCCTCCGGTCATGTCATGTGTTCATTCCGTGCTACAACCGCAAAAAGTGTCTCAAGACGCTCATTATTGTGTAAATTTCCTCCCATTAGCAATGTTTAACATCGTCTACAAACTTGAAATACCGGTAGAATATTAAACTGGAAACGATCACAATAGAAACCCAAATATTCATCCACCTGTAGATGTTTCGAACGCACAACCTCAACAAACCAATTTAATATCCTGCCAACCGGTGGCGGAGCCATATCGTGGGGGGGAACTAATCTAATTCGGTTAGGCACCTACTAGTATGACAACTTTATACTTCATCATCTGGATGTAAAGATTGCGTTTTAAAAAATGATTGCTTCAGATCATAACAATAATATCACTACTATGGTTTCATTTGGAGACCACAAAAGAGTCGGACCAAACTTTTTATATAAAGCGCAGTTCAAAAAAAGAAAAATTATAAAGCACAAAGCCGACATTTAAATCCAATTTCATCTTCGCACTTCAACGCAGTGCACTCGCGAATTCAAATGGGTATTCACAAAATAAAGCAGATCAATAGATATAACCAAATTGGTCATTCGAATAGAATTACAATCATCGAATAAAAGGGTAATTCACTAAACTAGCTTCACGAAAGATAAGAGAGAGGGCGGGGGGGGGGGGGAAGAAAAACTGACCTTTTCGGCAGGGCCAGGGGAATCAACGGCGGCAACAGCCGTCTTGACGGAGGTAGCTGCTTCCCAGCTGCTGCCGCTTGTGGTGATGGTGGAGATAATTCTCGGTTTGAGCAAATTATGTGGCGATGAGGAGCATAATGACACGGATTGGGGTCGTTGGAGGCGGATTCTGCTAGCGTTTGTGGGCGAAATTACCCCGAAAGCGCCCAATGAGGTCGAATTTAGGGTTGCTGCAGAAGTTAACATTGCAACCACTAGGATGGGAAAGCAGGCGAAATTCTCCTCCGTAGATTGTACAGCTAATTGCCAATGCCCGAGCCTTCTCTAGTCGTGATGTTGATCGGAAAAGTATAGTATCAGCTGATACCCAAAACAGAGAGGACTCTCTCTCTCTCTCTCTCTCTCGATTTTCTAGTCGAGTAGAGTGGCACCAGAGGGAATCCGAAAACGGAACAACCAACCTTATCTATTGTTTTCTCTCTCCTCTATCGCATCCGAATGGCAATGGGTGGGGCACCATAAAATCTGTTCCCGCCTCTGTCCCCCTCCCCACTCCTTTTTATTATTATTTGTTAAAAAAATAATTCTAAATTCTAAATTTAGTTAGCACAAATAATACAGTAAAATTTCACAAAATAACAATTACTACAATTTAACCAATATCAAACTATTTATAAGGAAATTGAAAAATATTTGATATGTAAAGTAGGATTCTAGTTGTAAGGGTAAAATATAAAAATGAAAAAGAAATTTTATGCGTAGAAAATTTTGGGGTCAGGTTCAGAGCGGGTATCGAAGAGAGGTGATGCCCACCCTAACCCGGGCGGATTTTTTCAATTCTCCCCCTCGCATTGGAGAATGTACAAATTATCCCATGTCATGATATAGCCATTAGGAAATTCGATTGAATTTGTCTAACATCATCAATCTTATTTACAATGGACCAAACTCTCGTTATGTAGCTTTTGAAAGACTGAAGAAGTGTGTAAAATAGTTTTTTACAAGCTACAAAAGGATAGTTTTGCCCATTATAATTATAATTTGATAATGTCAAACAGATTCCGTCGAATTTCCTAACAAGTAAAGTAAATAACGACATGGGGGACAATTTAAATGAAACTGGGGTAATTTGTAATTTACCAAAAGTGAGGGGCAATTTATAATTGCAAGAAACCTTAGGTCTGATTTTGGTAGTTTACCCAAAATAATGGGCTTTACGGGTCACCCGCCAAAAATAGTATCAACTACCAAACGTAATGGTAAAGGCCTTGAAGCTGCTCGTGCCCTGTCTCTCCTCCTCCTCCATCAGAAGCTTCATTTCACTCTACTCCTCCACCGGCCTCCGCCGCATCGCCACCAACAACAACTCCGCCTTCAATCATCAATTACTCATAGCCAGAGCTTCGTCTTCATATACACGGTCCAAGGTAAGTAGTATACATCAATCAAGTTCGGTTCCATTCACTTCCTTGGGGAAATTGCACTGATTTTCGTTTTATTGAATGTGGAAATGAACAGATGGAATCGGAGCATTATATGTTTGGACCGTACAAAATCCACCAAAAGGAAGTGTTCTACTCCACCGATCTGTCTTACGCCATGGTTAACCTACGCCCTCTTCTTCCTGGTAAACCCTACTTTACATATAGATACACATTCACGTGTATGCTAGCATATAATTATGAATTTCTTTCTGTTGTTTTGTCTGCCTGGTGCCTGTTGGCGACAACCTAAGTATTTTGGGTTTGACCACTCTGGATATGTTTGGATGGCCAGAATCTCGACGAGGAATAGGAATATGATTACCATGAATCCAGGGGCGGAGCTACTTGGTAGGGCGGGGTGGCACCTATCGGAATCCAAACAAGTAGATTTTTCGCAAACGACGCTAAAAAAGTGTTTGAGAAGATGAATGGTTCGGATCATAAAAAAATATCTCAAAGATTTTATTTAAAGACAATAGGATAATTGAATGAAACTTTTGTTTTTATTTTACAGAGTAACAAAAAATAAATGACAAAGCCTGACTTTGCTATTAACATTTCTCTTCATATTACTAAAACTATACAATAATACCAGTGGACTCCCGTTAAATAACGCCACTCCTGAACCTAAATCCTGGCTCTGTCCCTGCATGAATCATTCATAGTAATTTCATTACTTGAAGTAATTTTGTTACAATTTTAGGAGTAATTCATTTAGCTTAGTCATGAAACATATTTTTTTTGGAAATTCATTTCCTTAAAAAAAGATTGAGCCAGGAATCTAAAATTACTCTGGGGTGGGGGAGGGATCAGATTCCCACTTATTATGGGAATGAGATTCTTGTTAAATATATTGTCATGAATCACATTCATATTCTGGTCTATTCCAAACACAGAATCGTGGAAATATGGCATCATACTCCCCTTCCTCCTCAAGATTTCCGCCATCCATAATGAGCTGTTATGTAATACGGATAAGAGTGATGTGTGGACATATATATATTTGTTTCATTCTTTAAGTCTTGCATTTGAAGTTTGGACACTCTAGTGTTTCTGGCTAGTGTCAAGCATGTGTTCAGTTGGGGCTTCATATTTGTTTGCAGGGTAATATTTTACATAATAATTACTATGTAGTTTGTTGTTGAAAAAAGTTCCACATGTAAATACTCTACTTTCTGTGGAACTTCTGAATTACATGTAAATACTCTACGTGAACATTAGGATATGTGGGAAACGAAAAAAACAAATCAATGTAAAATCTTGTTTGCATATTTGTATATGATTTACTGTGCGTGTAACGGTGTAAGTCACTTGATTTCAAGGCATCGAAAGCAATTGTACTCTGATACTACCCCTTTTTATTCTTGTCATTCTAGGTGTTGATACTATCCTTTCAACATAGCTGTCATTTAATTTGTGATGCATCATTTTTGTTTTGATTTATTTTTTCCCTCTCATTTATTTGGTGTAAAACCTGTACCCTTGGTATTCTTCTTTCCAGAGGTTTCTTGCGTTTTCTGTCCTATATTTAGTTTTGTTTTGATTAGTTTCTCTCTTCTTTGGCAGGTCATATCCTTTTTTGGCTACACTAGAGTTGGATGTTTGTGTGGTAGTGAATTTTTGTGGTTGTTTGGACACGGAAGTACTTATTTATGTATACTCGAAGGATAAATAAAGGAAGTATTTCTGAGAAAAGTTGGATACTGAGTTTGCTTTTGGTGCTTGGTCAGTGGCTTGCAGCCTTATATGCACTCTGATATATTTGTATAATTGTATCTATTGACGGGCTCTTCAAATTCACTGCACCATTGTAAGTTCAAGTATGTTTTCTTAAAAAGCTCATATCTGGGTTACAGTAAGAAACGTGGCCAACAAACTTTGGACTATGGCACTAAATCCATTTTTAGTGCTTTCTTTCTGCCTTTAAGTGGAGTTGTGAAATTTCTGTGGACAAATAGTTGAACATGGGTGCAGTATGTAGGCATGTGTATCAGCACTACATGCCTGTTTTTTCAGGAGATAGTTGTGTTTCCACCTGTCTCTGACGTTTAGCTTAAGCTATGGCTGAATGAATCCATTACATGCGAAAATATGCCATTATCCGTTCCTGAGAATTCTGAACTTTGAGTGTCAGTTGGTTGACTTGACGCTATATACATGTGCTTGTTTGCCCAAGGCGTGAAGTTCAGCGCTTTGTTGATCTCACTGCTGAGGAGACTAGTGATCTATGGCTTACAGCGCAGAAGGTTGGTAAAGGGCTGGAGCACCACCACAAAGCATCTTCACTAACATTTGCTATCCAAGTAAGATGGTTGCAATTTAGCATTTCAATATGATTAGTTAGTTCTTTTCTTCTCGTCTTTGCTGCTACCGAGCTTATCGATCCTCAATTAGGATTTTAGACCAGCAAGCGTTTCCGTTACTTTCCTTCACCTCTCCCCCCCTTCCCTGCAAGTGGCTGTCCAACATAATTGCGTACTTTTTTTTACCAAAGCATGGCTTGAACATGACAGAGAAAATTCAGATGTCATGGTTGGAAATTGTATTTGATCTATTGAGCTGTCTTAAAAGTGAAGTAGCCAATGCCAACTTGTTCTTCATGCAATTGGATGCAGATAATCTTCGCTTTCTTGGCATAGTGTCATTTTGGTTATTTGAATGAGCTCTGTAGTTTTTGCCTTCTGTTGTGTTTATGTGAGTACTTTGTTTTGAAAGTTAGAATTGTGTATCAGTTTACTTACAGACTGATTTTATTATCTTTGGAACAAAGTTACAAAGATAATAGCGTTAAGACCGGCCGAAGCCACCCAAAACCCACCCCAATGTTAGCAAGAAGCAGCGGCGGACGCCAGACCCAAAAAATAGCCCAAATAACACCTTGGAAAAAAAAAATTCCCCAACAGCCGCCAACCCAAGACCTTGAACAGCAAGGGTTTGAGAGGGAGGGTTCCTCTTCGTAGGAAGTTGGTGGTTATGCCCCTAGGTTGACAGGACCAATATTTGTTGTTGCCTTTTTGGAAATATCACCATACAATCAGTAGGTTTGCCAGATCATATCGATTTGAAGCTCTTTATTCATCTTTCTTTTTTCCCCTTTCAAAGGGCTTCATGTATGCTTGAGAAATGGGAAACCATCGTCATATCCCTTGCGAAAAATGAAAATTATACCAAGAACTATAGGTTTCAAGCTTAGCATCTACCAGGTAGGTTGCTTGTTACTTTTGGCTCGGTATGATGAAACTGCCCTCAACTTGAGATTTGTAGGGAACATCAAAAGGTACTTATCATAGGTAATTGCCCTAGTAAATCTGATAATTTGGAGAGAAAAAAACTGTGTGATTTGTGCTGCAACGCTGCTGATTGCCATTGACCTGAATCACTGGCGTCTGGCGGTGCATTATTCGCTTGCTGTGGAGTTCACTAGCAAAGAGAATGCAGACTTTGGAGCGTCCTCTGGATATTTTAAGCAACAAAGAATAGATCCTTTCAACTTCAGTTGTTTGTTACTCTAATTGCCGCTGCCGTGTCTTCAATCATGTATGATTTATGTCATATCAGTCTTAACTTCTTGATTTTTGTTGGCATCTTAGGATGGTCCGCAGGCAGGACAGACTGTCCCTCATGTTCATATCCATATCCTTCCTCGTAAAGGTGGTGACTTTGAGAAAAATGACGAGATCTATGATGCTGTAAGACCTAGTACTTACTTCAGTTCTTGCAATATAGGATTGTTTCTTTTTTTACCCATGAACTGGAAAAATCTTGAAATTGACTTATCATCTGGTTTTGATTCACCATATAGATTGATGAGAAGGAGAAGGAACTAAAGCAGAAGCTTGACTTGGATAAGGAAAGGAAAGACAGAAGCCTCGAGGAGATGGCTGAAGAAGCAGAAGAATACAGGAGGCTTCTCTCATAGATTTGTTCGTTACGAGTGATGTTGCAACATCTAATTGACCTACAACCACCTGCACATGTTGTCTAACAGCCTGTTTAAATGATTATAATGACCTACCCAGATGCAATACACGCATCAACAATACAGGAATTATATCCAGGCATTGTTGTAAAACCATTACGGTGTAGTTGAGTTTGAATTTCTTGTTGAATGAAGGTCGGGAATGGAGATTTCTTGGATGATACTTTCTATCAGATTTGATGCATGTGTTTGCCAAAGTTTTTATGATGTTACCAAATTTCCATGAGCTGGATACCTGGAAACCTTGCCGATTCAGCTCAAGTTTGGTGCCCGTAGAAGTAGCATTAATCGTTCAATCAAATACATTATCTGAACTAATAATTGGCAGGCAATGTTTTTTCAGAAAGTTTACTGCATCTGAGTGTGTGCGCGCAACGACGGAGCTAGGATTTGACTATGGGGTTGCACTTTTCTATGGAAATCCACTTAATAGTTATTGTGTTTTGTTCATTAAAATATAAAGCGAAAGTGTCCCGTAAAAGCAAGCTTTATCTAGAGTTTTATTTTTTCGTTTCACAAATAACAAATGCTTGATTCAAAATCAAGTTATTTGATTACCGATAAATACCGTATCGACTTCCATTAGTGTAAAAAAAATTGTTTTCTCGGAACCAGGGGTGGCATGTGCTACCTCCACCCCCTGTAAGCCTCTGTCCCTGTGTGCGCGCGCGTGTTACATCTTTTTGAGGCACCACATGCAAAAGATCAATAGATATTCAACAGCAAATTACTCGGTAAAATAGTTTCCCAGTGCCAAAATAGCATTTCGTTCCCCGTTTAACATTTCAGAAGAGTCAACACCCACTGAATACATTTCAAAGATTCTCTGATATTGACATATCTTGATCAGAGTAAAATTTGGAATATGAAACCCGTCAAACGAGGGGCATATCTCAGTTCAGTATATAGCTCATAGATGAAAAGGTGACCGCGGTGTTAGGATGCCAGTAAATAGTCAAAAATATATATTCGCTCCCCTCAGGTATAAAAGGAGAAGGGCCGGGTGATGACTGTAAGGTAAATATTAGGGTTGTATTTGGATCAATGGTTTGGAAAATGAAAAGATAGGTGAAATAGAAAAGTTGAAGATCTAACAGCTCACAAAGGTTGGATCCTGCAACTTTTCCTCGTCCAAATTCTGATCCGAAACTGCCAAAAAGGAATGTCAAAAGACCATAACTTCAGTTCCGATGCCTAATGAAATGCATCTTCCGGATCCAATTCCAACCCTGTCCTCTGTTTCGCAAGGGTAGGGTGATGATCTAGGGGACACTTGCACTTCTTCTGTAACTCCATGAACCTGTCGACATCAAATTTTTGCCTCTTGATGAGCTTCCTCTGCCGAGACAAGAAAAGCCTCTTCATGAAGTCTTGGTAAGTGGGATCTCTTGAGGTAAACATGAAATAGGCATAGCCTATGACAATGCCAGTGGTTGTGGTGAAAAATGCAATGGGCTCCATAACATCCCATGAGAATTCCCAAAATGTTAGGCGGAAGAAGAGGCCAACCTGTACCACACTTAATCCTAACCCTGACCAGAGGATACGTCTGACCTGCTTATGTGCCAGCATGTCAATTTCTAGTTTCCTCTCAAGAAGCTGCCTCAGCTCGTCCCTCATGGGGTCATCTTCAGGTGTGAGAGCAAGGGGCACTGCTCTTCTAACCAGATCCACCACCTGAACATATGAAGGTAAAGAGAGAATAGAGATCAATTTTAAGCAATAACAGGTATAGAATGGCTAAAATGAAACTTTTTTGAAACAAAATCTATGTTGCGACTCACTCTAATGCCAATTGACATCCATCATGTCAATATCTCAAGCCCATTCGGCCTCCATAACTCAAGGTGACCAACAGAACAAAGGAAATTCAAGTAGTTGAAATAATGATTGAACCACACCATCTATAGGTAAATGTTTTTTTTTTTTTTTCCAAGAGCCTAAGAGGTACAGATATCAGACAACAGATGGAGAGAGAAAATCACGGAAAGAGTAAATCTACGAGAAGTTGGAGGGAATGCATCAACCAAGAAATGGAGCCCCCAAAAGAACACCAGATAGAGAATAATCACAGAAAGAATAAATTTGTAAGAAGTTGAATATATAATTTCAGAAAGGGCGTCGGAGATGTGAAGTTATAACCAAAAGAACGAAAGTCATTGTGCCAAACATAGACAGTCTGCTCCATCAATGGCTACATTGTGTAAACTTGTGTCATCATGAATTCGCTCACTAAAAACACTCGCACTCTTACTCTCTCAGTCATCTTCCCCTGAACTACATGAAACCTAAAGCACACAGGAGTTCCCCTACTGACATTAAGCTTTTCTTTAATGGAGAAAAAGATAAGTAAGCAACAGTCAGCTGCTCCATTCTACCCATCTCTTGGAATGAGGAACGCTGGTAGAAACATCAATTTATATCATTCGGAAGACCAAAAACGATACTATGCTAATAACTCGGCACAAAGGCAATACAAACAGTCTTCTTTAATAGACTCATTTTAGGTAATACTGTTCTTCGCCATCAAATCAATAGTACATGCAAGTGTAACTGTATACAATTTGGAAGTCAATCATCGTGGAACATTCAGTTTACTGGACATGATTTTATCTCAATCCTTTCATAATTCGAAATACAATCCACTAATCAACATGATGTAATCTACTAAAACATCACATTGAAATAAACTAAGCCAATACTATGTTTGCAAATCTACAAAGACGGTTGATGATCTCGTATTTTAGAAAAAGAAGTTCACAGTGAGAATCAAAAGAAAGCAACTCAAAAAATACAGGATGAGCATGTCTAAATTTTCAGGTGCAGCTAATTGGGAAATACTTATAAGATCTGCATTTCCTAATTTTGATTAGCTTCATTGAATTATATCATAGGATTTTTCTTTATCCAGTTAGCTTCATTGAACTATAAACACAAAGTGTTAGACAGCTTCATTGATCTTAAAACTACAGCAGGGGAAAGAGACTGCTGCCTGCCATTAGTTATTTTCACTTCTTAGGCAAATAATGGTTCACTCGAATGAGGCGAAATGGAATTGTAATTCCCTTAGAATGCTCATCCCGAAGTCTAAATGAAAGACCGTATATTATAAACGGAATCATCATCCGCATATCTAAACGAACATTCATTCCATTGCGAGGCCAAGGAATGATTGCTTTCAAAAATCATTTTCAACCAACCAAAAAAGATCTTAAGATAAGTAGAAGTACTAAAGTAGTGGAGGGAGAAAGATAAAAGGGGTTATCCCCTTCCCTCTGGAGCCCCAAACAAAGACAAAGACCCCACGAATCCCAGATGCATTCCGTGATTTCCACAACTTTTGTCACTAAACACCGAAAATTCCCTCAACATCTCCCTCACACATACACAAAAGAAAGTTTAAATGATGCAGGAACCCCCAAAAAATTCTGATAAGTACATGTACAAGATAGGCCGAGACAACATGAAAAGGAAAGAGATGCTGCAAGAGCTAACAAAGGCACCCAACTGCTCTTGATTTGTTCATACATAATGCGCTGTTTAAGCTGAAAGAAGAGCGTGGAGGTTCGAGTCCTCTTCAAGGCATAATAGAGAGAGTTCTCGTTGAATGTGCAATTCAACAAGGGAGCTCGGATCCAATCGGGGTACTTTTCTCGCCACTGTCATTACGAAAACGAACTTTGAAATGCCCCCCAAAAGTAAGTAAATAGATCCACGCAAACACACCCACACAACACAGATGCTTAATTTGAGTCTTTATAGTCCAACATAAAGCAATATACCAAGCATCTTTACAGATCCCACATACATTCCATGATTTTCTCAAGTTCTGCCACTAGACACGAAAACTCTCTCTCTCTCTCTCTCTCTCTCTCTCTCTCTCTCTCTCTCTCTCTCTCTCTCT
>JAXBDA010004156.1:0-30412 GCA_036023075.1 Gaultheria prostrata | reverse complement strand
ACCTTCATACATGTCTCTAACCACATCGATATACCCTTTGGTCACTCCCTTTCTCTCCAGAACCCACCATATAATATCTCTAGGCACCCTATCATAAGCCTTTTCTAAATCTATGAAAACCATATGACTATCCTTCTTCGTGGACCTGTGTTTTTCTACCACTTTTCTTAGTAGGTAGATAGCTTCCATGGTCGACCTCCCAGGTATGAACCCAAACTGTTTCTCCGACACCATAGTCACCATCCTCAATCGATGCTCAATAACTCTTTCCCACAACTTCATCGTATGACTCATCAGCTTAATACCTCTATAGTTGTTGCAACTTTGGATAGGTACTAAGGTACTCCTCCTCCATTCGTCTGACATCCTCCTAGATAAAATAATCTTGTTGAACAACTTGGTCAACCAAGTCACCCCCAAGTCACCTAGGCTTTTCCACACTTCAATAGGTATGCCATCTGGTCCTAAAGCCCTACCCGGTTTCATCCTCTTCAAAGCCTTGGCCACTTCGGACTTCTGTATCCTCCGGTAGAACTCATACTCTACTTTCTCGCAAGGGATAACAACTTCTTCCTCACCAAAGCCTCCTTCATGTTTCTCGTTTAACAACTTCTCGAAATACGTCTTCCACCTATTCCTGATCTCCTCATCTTTCACCAGCACCACCGAATCGCTACCTTTTATACACTTAACTTGAGAGAAGTCTCTAGCTTTCCTTTCTCTCAACTTGGCGAGTTTATAGATATTCCTTTCACCATCTTTACTATCGAGTCTAGTGTAGAAATCCTCATAGCTCTCAACTTAGCCTCCCTAACGGCTTTCTTAGCTTCTTTATTAGCCTGCTTGTACTGCTGAATTTTTTTCCACATTTCGGTCCTTTTGCCACTTCTTAAAGCATTCCTTCTTGGTTTTTACTGTGGTTTGAACCTCGTTATTCCACCACCACGTCTCCTTAGAAATTGGACATTTTCCCTTTGACTCTCCCAGAACTTCTTTCGATATTCTTCTAATACTGTCAGCCATTGTCTTCCACATACTATCACTATCGCCTTCCATTCTCCACTCCATTTCTTTGGACATCCGTTCCTTGAACACCTCTAAATTCTCCCCTCTTAGGAACCACCATTTAGTCCGTGGGCTTCTAGTTTCCTTTCTCGGTCTATTAGTCCCCATGAGAACAATATCTAACACCAAAAGTCTATGTTGCGTCACTAGACACTCTCTAGGAATGACCTTGCAATCCTTACATAACAATCTATCCGCGCCTCTAGCAAGAAAATAGTCGATTTGGCTTCTATTGGATCCGCTCTTAAAGGTAATTAAATGTTCCTCACGCTTCTTATAGCAAGTATTCTCCACTATAAGGTCAAGAGCTACCGCGAAATCCAAAATTCTCCTACCACCTTCATTTAGGTCTCCAAAACCAAATCCACCATGTACCTTCTCATACCCTTGCTTCTGCACTCCCACATGACCGTTGAAATCACCTCCAATAAATAGCTTCTCCCCAAAGGGTATCCCTTGAACCACGTCATCCATCTGCTCCCAAAATATCTCTTTAGTGAGGTCATCCAAGCCTACTTGGGGGGCGTACGCACTAATAATATTAACTATACTCTCTCCAATCACCAGCTTACACATTACACATTACACATTACACATTACACAAATTAAGAATATTCATATTTCACCATTACACATAAAAGAAAACATTACACAATGCCCGGAGGGTTTCAAAATGGCTCTTAGGTAAGACTTCTAAAATTTAGCAAGTCATTTGATCAATTGTGGTCTTCAATGGGCTCCCAATACAAACTTTCAAGGGTGACTCCTAACTCATTAGCTAAATTTAGGTAGCCTTGTAAGTAACTCCAAGTGGGACTCAAGCGCTTTCAATCTTTTTTTTAATATAGAATTTTCAAAAGATAAATGATTTTGTTTAATATGTTCTCTAAATTTAACAAGCTCTAGGAGTGAAATGGACCAATTTTACTTATGTGGACACTTTAGGAGTCACTTATATATGAGTTGTTTTTAAGGAGTCGATTGCGATGCCCTAATGGAATCTATCTAGCAACCGATTAAAAAAAGGATAGATACTCCCTCCGTTCATTTTTAAGTGTGTTAACTGAGAATCCCAATTATTTTTCTCTCACATCAACTTTTACATCTACTTACCCTTATCAATATAATGATACCCACTAACGTTTTAAAAATGAATCTACTTTTAAGGGCAAAATAGAAAATGTACCCACTAACATTTTAAAACACACACTTGTTAAGTGACAGTCTAAAATGAAAACGTACACACTATAAAAAGGACGGAGGGAGTAATATTCAATCATCATTTAAGTTGGTAAACAAAATCGGGCTCCACACGTCGAAACTCGAAACCCTATTATTTCCTCCTTTCTCGATCTCCTCTCTCTTCAAACTACCGCCATGCAAAACCCTGAAGCCTACACATTTTTTACACCAATAGACACGAACAGGGTGGTTTCATCACCCAAATCTGAATCAAAACCAAAGCCAAGTCACAACACCCCAATGGACATCAACCCTGTAGAGATAATCGATGATACCGACGATGACAGAGAGCTCCAAGAGACGATAACGGCGTCTCTCCTTCTCCACACACAACATGGAAAAAAGAGAATAATCATCGACCTCGATGCTTACCACGATGATAATGAAGTTCAATTCCTTTATTCATCACCTTCCTGTAAGAAAACCCGATTCGAAAACGGTGATTCTTCTAACTCCTCTTCCAGTTCCACCGCCATTACCTTCGTCTGCGAGATTTGCATTGAGACAAAACCGAAATCCGAGTCATTCCCCATAATGGGTTGCATTCACTCTTACTGTTCCGATTGTATTGTCAAGTACGTTTCCTCAAAACTTGACCAGAACATAACCCATATCCCCTGCCCTGTTTCCGATTGCAAAAAGAGCGTATTGGATCCGGAGCACTGCCATCCGATTCTGCCACCGGAGGTGTTTGATAGGTGGGGCAGTGCTCTATGTGAGTCTGTGTTTCTAGCCTCCCAGAAATTCTACTGCCCTTTCAAGGATTGCTCGGCCCTTATGATCGACGATGGGGGTGGAGGAGGTGAGGCTGTTGCGGAGGCAGAGTGTCCCAACTGCCATAGATTGTTTTGTGCGAAGTGTAAGGTACCGTGGCATCCGGGGATCAAGTGCTCGCAGTTTCAAAAACTGAACGAGGATGAGAGAGGGAGAGAGGATATCATGTTAAAGAATCTGGCTAAGGATAAGCTGTGGAAGAGGTGTCCCAGTTGTAGGATTTATGTTGAGAAAACGATGGGTTGCAACGTTGTGAGATGCAGGTTTGCTTTCTTGTTGCAATTGTGTTTGAATCTCTCTTCTATTTTTGTCATGGTCAAAACTCTCTCCGGTGGAGTAGGCAATTAAGGCCGAACCACTTATACTTGGCGTGTCTCTTTCCTGTGTGTGTGCGTGGTTATTTCGTTAGTGTTTCCGTTGGCTTGGATCGGATTTGGGGTTTAATAATTCCCAACAACTACGATGATCATCGAAAATAAAAATCCTAATGTGGGATCAGTAATTCTAGTAATAATAATAGCTTTTTTTTTTTTATTTTATATAATGAATTAGATGGAAGAACAAAACCAATACATATTCTTGTTTAGAATCTCCTCCAATTGAAAACACCCTTGTTTCCCACCATGACAACTGCAGAATGTGAATCCAATTCAAGGGTAGTCCAGGGGGAATCTCTGTGGCATTTCTTACTAGCTACCTTTCAAAAACTTGTTTTGGGTTAGCAGTGTTAGCAGTGTATAATACTCCTATTGCTTATTGAATGTGACATATATATGAATATGAAATAGTATGCCTACTAAGCTTTTTACCTTATTTAGAACATATTACCAAATCTTTTAACCCTCTTGATTTGATTCAGTTCTTGATTCAGAAAACGTGATTTTGAGGATTGATGCAACACTAATGAAGTTCTACAATATGAACGATTCAGATCTAATATTTTGTACATGGGATGGATTTTTTAGTGTTAAGGGAGAAGAAGATGAGGGTATATTAGACTTTTAGTCATTTTCATTAACAGCGCAAACATTATTTCGATAACATGGACGGAAATAGGTGTACCTGCAACTTTTGAAAAACCACGGAGGATGCGGATTCAACAAATTGAAACTCAGTGAATGTAACTGCACATGACTCAAACTACAGGGGTATGACTGAAGTTTGCCCTAGAGTTATCATATACTGTACTTTGTGATGCTTCTTCATGTTAAAGTACTTGAGGTCTTCTTGATTTTTTATTTTTATCTTTTGTTTTTGATCCTTTGTTACTCGAATAATCCTGCCACTTTTCTTGGAGGCTTCATCAAACTTATTTTGGTTGTTTGGTTCATGTAAAGCATTCTTCTTGGTATTGGTTTAGTTGTTCTTTAACTTTGCCAAACACCTTTTTTTTTATAACCGGATGTCCAGGTCAGCTTGCGTGCAACTCGACCAATTCTGGGCCCTGGAGGTAACGACCGGGCCAGCATAATTCCCAGTGGCCCCAAGAATTTGTTGGCAAGAGAAATCGAACCTGAGACCTTAGGTGAGAACAAACCCCCTTCCCAAATCCTAAGTCCCAAAGCAAGACCACTTTGCTAACCCTGGAGTTTTAACATTGCCAAACTTCCAAGCCAAACTTCCATTAATTGACGATTATGTTGGTTCATTATGCTTTTCTAACTCTGGCCATCTATTTAGTTGGTTATCTGTTTTTTTTTTTCCTTTTCTCTTTTGTCACAGGTGTGGACGCAAATTCGATTATATTGCACGCAAGCCACTTATTAGCTCGAGCCAATGGTTACTTGGACGGTTGCCTCATCTCAGGAGGAATGGCAACCTGGCCCAAACAAATGGTTACCTGAATCAAAGCAAACTGTGACGCATAATTTCAGAAAAACAGGTCAACCGCATTGAAATCTGAACCACGACTGAATTCCATATCGAACCGTTATAATTTAAACAAAAATATCCTAAAAGGGTTGGAATTGAAACTTTGGAAGGATGGATTAACTCACTTATTGCCTTGACTCTAGGTGTTTGAATCTATCGTGTACTAATTTCATGTCAGCAAACTACTTCCCTAGTTATATTATGTTGATTGTGTTGTGAACTAAGTTAGGTTTATTTTTCTATTGACTATTTTGTGAGCTATTAAGTTTTGTTATTGTTTGTTCTTGTGCGATTGTGAGCCATTTTGGGGAGTAGTTCATGCTTTTAGGCTCTTTGAATTCAATGGTTTAATCTTCAAAGTTAATAGAGGTTCAGGATGGTTTCGGAGAAACACCGAACCGAATGATCATTTGCGTGTTGAGGTGTTTACATATGCTGATTGGGCAAGATCACCATTTGATAGACAATCGACAATTGGGTATTGTACTTTTGTTGTTGATAATCTAGTTACATGAAAAAGCAAGAAACAAACAATTGTTGCAAGATGTATTGCATAAGCAAAATATCAAGCTGTGGCTCACATAACTTGTGAAATTATATAGTTGCGAGCTTTACTAGAGGAGTTAGGTTTTGGTGTGTAGTTATCACACCATATGTATTGTGATAATCAAGCGGCAATACATATAGCTTCGAATCCAGTATTTCATGAGAGAACCAAACATATCGAGGTAGATTGTCACCTTATTCGAGAAAATATAGATGGTGGTATGGTGGCTACTCCATTCGTATCTACATGAGTTCAGTTGGTTGATATCTTCACGAAATCATTGTTTAAACCACGTCTAGAATTCGATTTTATGACATTGATTCTTTAGCTTCAGGGGAGTGTTAGTCCCATATTGGTTAGTTTAGTATTGTACTTAATAAGTCAAGTCGTCATATAAATCATGGTCATTGTGCGTTAAGTTTTTTTTTTTGGAGAATAGAGAAAATTTTTTATAAATCACTACGCAATGCCGATACAGTAGACCTAAATGATATAACCGATCATAACACAGGAAGACCTGCAAGACCATTACATCTAGTTACACAACAAAATACAGTGAACACACAAGCCAAGCACCACTAACAAAGGAACATAAACAACTAACAACGAAACTAACAAAGCTGATGCTGCCTACATAGCCTCCCGAACTTCAACCGGAATCAAACACAACCACCACCACCTATCAACAACATGCCAGTATTTGCCTTACTCCCATCCAAGCTCCAAGCACAACAATAACCTTACTCCCGTCCGGTGCTCAAACCTGTAAAGAAGAATGGAAATACGATGCATGCATCCGATTTTGAGAAAACCAAATGAAAACCATTTTTGAAAACCACTTGAAAGCCTTTTTAGAAAATCATAAGAAAACACAGTTAATTACACACGGATGCATGCCCAAACAGGAAATACTGAAAGAGAACTCAGGAACGGCATTGGGTACAAGCTGGAGGTTTTGTTTGTTGAATGTTGGATCCGAACTGTCCAAGGAGTCGAAAATCAGAATAGGCTGAGGTATGGGCCGGAGGACATACGGTTGGGTGATTAACAGCGAGAGAGGGATGGGTTGGGCCGAACTACCACCATCAGAGGGGATCGGACCACCTCAGCCGATCTACGACGATGGGCTCCATCAGAGCATATGGCGGCGATCGCCGTTGCATGGTAGAAAACTGAATGGAGAGTGGCAGATTGGCGGCCGGAGGGGTGAAGGGAGGCTAGAACAGTGTTTATTCAAAACGGAAATAACAAGAACAAGGTAAAACGATTGGGGGGGGTGGCATGAATACCGGTGAGCGCTTGGCTTCCCTTCCTATGGACGGCGGCGGCTAGGTGTTGCCGTTAGGGTACTCTGGCTTGGAAGGGAAGATTTGGAGTTTTAGCGAGAGAACGGGCTCACTAGTAGATAGATTTGTCATTTGTGTGTTAAGTTAATAACCCCCTCAACACTTATCTTTCTCTCTCGAATGACAACTTACATTCCTGAAGCAATCTCCCCATTTTTGTGCAACTGCAAAAGAGCTTATGTTGCCAGTTGGAGACGTTGATGTAAGAGTGTGAATGGGCTGTTATTTTGGGTTATTTACCGGGACACCCCTGTAAGTTAACGTTTTTTACCAGACACCCCCTGCAAGAAAAAAAGCTACGGCAAATCCCCTTCTAACTTCCAAATTTTACCCCAAGACCCCCTTCGTTAGCCTTCCGTCTCGAAACTCAAAGTTCGGGGTCATGTTAGGATGGACCAAACCATTCAAGTTCTTTAAAACATGTTTTTATGGGTACTCTCAAGAAATTAGCTAAAAGTATGATTGGGAAGTGCTTGATCCAAATAGTTTTTCATAAATACATATTTGTTTGGATCAAACACTTAGCAGGCTGATTTCTCGCAAGTACTCTTAAAAACATGTTTTAAACAAATTGAATGGTTTGGATCATCAAAACATGACCCCGAACTTTGAGTTTCGAGACGGAAGGCTAACGGAGAGGGTTTTATGGTAAAATTTGAAAGTTAGAGGGAGTTCGTCGTAGGGTTTTTTTCTTGCAGGGGGTGTCCGGTGAAAAACTTTAACTTACTGGGGGTGTCCTGGTAAATAACCCTGTTATTTTTTGCCATGTGTTACGTAGAGTTGATGAGCCGGCCATTTTTTTTTATTTGAACCGAGAAAACATATCATATAACTAGAATTAAACATATAAAGACGGCTCCGCACAAGATTATGAGCCGGCTATTCTATCTGGTGATCTTAATTTGGTTTCCAGCTTGTTGATAAGTGGCTCACGGGAGATCCAACGAGTTCATGTAAAAGCATCATCGGGACTTGGTTTCCAGAAAATGCCTGCAGTCTTATACCAACTACGACATTGAATTCGGCTAAAAGAAAAATGAAATGGTTTATTTTTTATTATCTTTATTCAATATTTTTTTTTGCATTTGTTAGTATTTTTTTTTGCATTTGCTAGTTTTGCAACGATTTTTTGTGGATTATTGGTTTATCATGATGGGTGGAATCTAAAAAGTAAAAAACTATAAAAATATTTAAAAAGTTCATTAAGACAAAAATAATCTAAATTTTTGAGGATTATTGAATTATTTTTATTCACAAAAAATTTACTCCCTCCGTCCCAACATATTTGTTCGGTCCACAAAACGAGGACCTAAAAATAATACCCCCTCCGTCCCTTTTATAGTGTAGACATTTCCATTTTGGTCTGTCTATTAATAAATGTGTGTTTTGAAAAGTTAGTGGGTACATTTCCTATTTTCCCTTAAAAGTAAATTTATTTTTAAAAAGTTAGTGTGTATTATTATATTGATAAGAGTAAGTAGTGAAAAATAGATGTAAAAGTTGTCAAAGTTGATGTGAGAAAATAAGTTGAAATTACGAGGTAACACACTTAAAAAGGGACGGAGGGAGTACTAGGTCTTTTTAAAATTCAAATTTTTTTTCATAAATTAAAAGTACTCGTTGATATCTAGTAAATTCTTAAAAAAAAATATGAAAGTTTTCTTAAGAAATATTTTCAAGTGATCGTTTTGAGGACCGGATAAAATATTTGGGACAGAGGGAGTAGTTTACTTAATAATTTTTTACTCTTTAAATTTCTCTCGTCGAGAATAACGAATAAACTATAAAAAATCGACGCAAAATTAACAAGTATAATTTGTTTTTAGATAAAGACAAGAATATAAACTACTTATTTAGTTTATTTTTGCCAAAGCACCCTGATTGTGGTTATGTTACTCCCTTCAATAGTAAGTTAAGGTTTTTTTGAAAAGAGATGGGATGTTTTTTTTTTGGTACAATGGAAAGAAAAAACAAAAACTAGAAACGCTCAAATGCCACTCCTCTCATGTCCGCCTCGAGGAGAGGTATGATCTCATCAAGCGGGGTGATATGCGACACCATCTTGTCCTCTTGATCCGCCCTGATGTTGGCAAGTCTGTCAGCCACTTTGTTTCCCTCTCGCAGTGTGTGCTTCAAGCTACAACTAGTGATAGCCATTAGAGCTTTGCATTCCTTGATTAGCACCAGATGGGGTGAGTGGTCTGGGTGCTATTCGTTAATAAGGGCAATGGCAGCAGTGGAGTCCGAATCGATTTCCAGCGGTTCCATCCCTTTGTAGTGGACCAACTCTAGGCCTCTGAAAAGTCCCCAAAACTCCGCTTCAAGGCTTGTGCAGTCTTCCAAACGTCCGTAGAAACCGAGGACCCAGTGTCCTCGCTCCTCCCTAAAAACACCTCCATATCCAGCTTGTCCTGGGTTTCCTCGACTGCATCCATCTGTGTTCAGCTTAAGCTTTCCTGTACCTGGAAATGACCAAGACACGAGCCTCACGGTTCTGGGAATAGCCGAAGCACTAGCAAGGAAGCTTTGGGTAATTTCATTGGCAAAACGAGTGCTATTGGAAATTATATCAAAAGTAGTAAAGGAGACATTATCGAAAATCGTTCTGTTGCGGGCCAGCCACAATTTCCACAAAAGAACCACAATTTTGACACTAGAAAGATAACCCCTGGGTTTGATTTGATGTTGGTGTAGAGCCATGTCTTCCAATCCTCCAACTCGTTTGATTGGGGTCCCTGCATGTTAGAGCATTGCATCCAAACATTAGCACTCAGAGTACATTCAAAAAATAGGTGTTTCATGTCCTCCCTCGCATTATTACACCGGGTACACATATCATTATCCACCAAACCACAGATCATTCTTTGGTGGTTGGTCAGAAGTTTCCCATGCATACCATCCCAAAGAAAGCATTTAAGCTTGGCAGGAACTTTAAGTCTCCAAATCCACTTCCAATTGACAGTAGATTGGGGACTTCCTGCAATGAAATTATAGGCCATTTTTACAGAGAAATTACTGTTACTCGAAAGAACCCAGCAAGGGGTGTCATTAACAATAGCAACTTTAGGTATCAACACATTACAAATAACATTGGAGGCATTATCATCCACAAGGTGGTTAATAAGAGTCACGTTCCAATCTTTGACAGTAGTGATGAAATCTGCCACCAAGGATTGGTCCGCGTTAGAAATATTCAAAGAATCAGCAAGATTCGTGTCTCCACACCACCAGTCATTCCAGAAAGATATACCTTCACCATTCCCAACCAACCATTTCAAATTATTCAAGACGATGTCTTTGGTTTTGATGATGCTACGCCACACACGGGAGGCCTTTCTATTAGGGGGCCAATCCTTAAAACAGTGGTACTTAAGATATTTCTTATGGATTAATTGAATCCACAAAGGGATCTTCTCAGTCATGATTCTCCATCCAAGTTTGGCAATTAGGGCAAGGTTAGTATCTTTAGCTTTCCTAATGCCAAGACCCCCATTGTGTTTAGCGCGACAAACCGTGTCCCAATTAATGAGATGGATCTTCTTCCTATCATTCTTATCACCCCAAAGAAAGTTCCGATTAATGCGATCAATTTGATTTATGATAGTGGAAGGCAAGGAAGCCGTTTGCATGGTGTAATTAGGAATGGTCGAAGTGACAGACTGGACAAGGGTAGCGCGGCCCATTAAATTCAAAGAGTCAGATTTCCATCCCGCAAGTTTTTTATTAAGACGCTCGATAATGTATTGAAAGTGCCTCTTAGAAACTTTGCTATGGAAAAGAGGGACACCTAGGTACATACCAAGGTCTTTAGTAAGACTAAAACCACAAATGGTGCTGAGATTTCTAGCTAATCTGTTGGACACATTAGGGGAGACAAAGATTTTGGATTTGTGAGAGCTAACAAGCTGTCCGGATTCCTCATAGAACATGTTTAAAGTGTCCCTCATGATCTCACATTGTTTGGAAGTCGCTTTACCAAAAAACAAAATGTCATCCGTAAAAAAGAGATGAGAGAAGCAAGGACCATCCTGAGATGCCTTAATACCCACCCATTTTTTGTTAAGAACTTTTTGATTGATGATAGCCGAGAGTCTTTCCATACACAAAACAAACAGATAAGGCGATAAAGGATCACCCTGTCTAAGACCCCTTTCAGGGGTAAAGGAAGGGAGGGCCTCACCATTCCAGAGAATGGAAGATTCTAAGTTAGTAACGCAACTCATGATAAGGGCAATAATCTCCTCATTCAATCTAAAATAGCGAAGCGTGTCAAGTAAAAAGTCCCAAGAAATTCTATCATACGCCTTGTCAAAATCAATTTTCCATATCATACCTCGCACTTTGCTTTTGCGATTTCTGAGAGTGTGAATGATCTCTTGGCAGATAATAATGTTATCCGTAGTGTGCCATCCAGAAATGAAGCTGGATTGATAAGGGCTAACAATAGAGGCTAAATGAGGTCTAATACGATTGACAATGATTTTTGAAATAACTTTATAGGAGACATTGCAAAGCCCAATGGGGCGAAAATTGTTGATGGTCTCAGGATTATCAGTTTTAGGAATAAGACAAATAAGCGTGCGATTTATGTCCTTAGGGACAGTCCTTTCCTGGAAGCACTGTTTAATGAGGCTACAAAGAGATGGACCAACGATTTTCCAGTATTTATGATAGAAGAAAGCTTGATAACCATCAGGGCCTGGGGCCTTGTACGCCCCAATATTGTTAACAGCCCTCAAAATCTCATCATCAGTAGGGATACTGGCCATGCCAGCATTAGAATCATCACTAAAACCATTACGCTCCCAAGTACTCCAACCCATAGAGGTGTTGTTGATACTGATGCAAAAAAGATTTCTAAAATGGTCAATAATGTGCATTTTTAAAGCATCAGTATCCTCAATCCAACTCCTATCCTGATTTTTAAGGGTGAGGATTTTGTTTCTCCTCCTCCTAATAACAGTAGAAAGATGAAAGAACCTCGTATCACGGTCTCCCTCCACAATCCACCTAGATCTCGATTTTTGAAACCAAAGAGTTTCCTCTTGTTTTAGGGTTTCCTGGTAGCAACGACTAAGCTCTTTTTCAAGGAAAAACAGATTATGAGAATAAGCAGTACTTTGGCTACGTTGGATGCCGTCAAGTCTAGCAAGGAGATGTTTTTTCCTAAAGAAAATATTACCGAAAACATTCTTGTTCCAATGAATGGCCAAATTCTTGAGATCCGAGAGGTTGCCCAGGAAATTATAAGGATTATGAATCCAAGCCTGAGTAACCAAATTTTCGAAGTCAGGGTGGGAGGCCCAAGCAGCCTCAAAACGAAAGGGGCGATTGCGAGTGGGAGGGAGAGGGATGCCCTCCGTAAAAATGATAAAAGGACAGTGGTCCGAATAAACTCTAGGGAGATTTTTCACCACTGCCTCAGGAAATTGGAGATTCCAATTGTTATTGCAAAGAGCCCGATCAAGACGGACCATAGTATTCGCAAGGCCCTCACGGTTATTAGACCAAGTAAGTTTAGGTCCAATGCAGCCAAGATCCAAAAGGTTACAAGTATTGATAAAATTGGAAAATTTATTGCATCTGTGATACGAGGTACCTCTCTTGAAGCTTCTCCTTTCAGAGCTTTCCATATGGTTGTTGAAATCTCCTGCAAGTAGCCATGCCCGATTATCCCGGCTAGCCTTTTCCTGCAAATCATACCAGAGGAGGTCTCTTGCAGCCGGGTTGGTGCTTCCATAGATGGCTGAAAAAACCCATTCCTCGAAGTTTGCCTTCTGGACAGTAGCATGGATTGCTTGGTTTGTAACCTCAAAAGCTGAAATGTTGACTGATTCGGGGTTCCAGAGGACCCAGATTCCAGCAGATCGACCAACTGGATTCGTGAAAGAGTTAGCCGTAAAATGACGGCGGTTGAAAAACTCACCCATATCAGATAATGGAATTTTGGTCTCCACAAGAACAAGAACATCAGGACGGTGGAGATTAATGAGCTCATGCATATTTCTTTTGAAGGTGTTGTTTCCAGCACCCCTACAGTTCCAAATGAGGCAAATCATTGACACAACTTTGGGGAGAAAAGGGGAGTGGAAGCAGCTCATTCCATCCCACCATTTTCTTGACCAAGATCTGGTCTTTCACCGACCCATTTGTGCTGTCCACGTCCACTACATACTACGGGATCCCCGCCACGTTGTTGCCTGGAGTTGTGATTTCTAAATTTACCATGGGGGTTGACCACTCCATTGTCATATAAGGGCCCCACCGTCTTCCTCTGGTTTGATTAGGGTGCAGATCGGATGATTTTGGAGGTGGGATGTCTCTATTGCAACTGGGTTCATCTTGGAGATTGAAGGTTTGGGTGTGCAGCTTCACAGGGGAGATGGGGTAGGAGATGGTACCAACAACGGGGTTGACTGGGGGAGTATACGAGAAGAGTGGTGTAGGGTTGGAGGAAGAAGTTGGGGTGGAGTTTGGTTTAGTGATATTGGGCTGGGTGGTGTTGGCTGGATCGATCCCCGGGCTAGGCATGGGAGGATTATTCTCGTTTGTGCCACAAAAAATATTCTCAGGACTACAAATGTTTTGGACTAGTGTATTCACGGTTGGGCTAGGTTTACTGGCAGATGGGGTTTGGTTTTGTTTGGGGTCTTTCGCGGGCTTGGGTTGGTTATGGCCCCGTTTGGGCCCAGAAGTGCTAGCGTCGAACCAATTGAGCAGGGAGAACCTATTTTCTCTGGTCTCATGCCGCTGAGAGTTTGGGCCGGCCCTATTCGAGTGGGTTACTTGGGTTTTATCCGTGAATCGTCTCCCAGCATTGGGCCTTCTCGGTTTTTTTTTGCAGAAGTGTCCATTGCCCATAAGGAGGTAGCTGGGCCGTTTTGGTGTGACCAGAGGGAATCGAACCAGTCGTCTTCTCAATTGAACTCGATGTACTAGCCGTTACAGGTGAAGTATTACCTTCCGGCGCTAGAGTAGGGGAGGGTTTTGCTCCCCATGAGCAAAAATCCCTACGATGGCCTACTCTACCACAACCAAAACACAGGACGGGTATATTTTCGTATTCAACTCTGTAGATCTTGCCTTCAATATACACACGGGATTTCAGGGGAACTTTCAAATCAACCTCTACACAAACTCTAGCATACCGCCCTCGATCCGTTTCAATTGTGGTGGAGTCCGCCTTAATCGGGCGTCCAAGTCTACGAGCAATGCGAAACATGTGTTTTTCATTATAGTATTCAAGGGGGAAATTAGGAAAACGAACCCACACAGCCGTGGTGATTTCCTCAGCTTCATCCGGCTTGAATCTTGGCTCCCACTCTCTAACAGTTAGATACTGATCCGTGAGTGTCCATGGGCCACCAGTTAGCACGTGAGCCCGGTCGCTCTGCAAATCGAATTTGAATACCACAAATCCCATACCAATATCTAGGGCACTGAAGTCTCCTTGGAGATCCCACATGAATCTCACTTTGGTGCACAGAGATTTGTAACCAATGGGATACCCAATTGGTTTGACGATTAAAGCATTCTTCCATGGCTGAGTTCCAAATTTCACCAGACTTTTGGGGAAATTGATTACTGGGATGCCATCAATCTCCTCGTCCTCGTTTATCTTTTCCTCTTCACCCATGTCCTCTTCATCAGAAGGGATGTCTTCCACATCATCAGAGAAGGCTACATCCTTCCCTTTAGCGGTGATGAGAATCTGTTTGAAAGATTTAAGCAGAGCCGTAGGTGGATCTGGAGTCATCTCACGTTTTTCCTCAAGAATCACCATCTGGTCCATCTCGTCATCCACATTGATGGCTGGTTGTGGGGTCTCTATGACTTCTTCCATGGATGCAGTGGGATCAATCGAATCGTTTTTTATCTTCTTGGTACTGCGGACGAGGTGATCTTCTTCCTCAGATGTGATGTTTTCCGATGTGTTTCCGGTGGATGAGATAGCCGTTGCAACGGTGGGGGTGACTGACAATGAAGATTTGTATTTGTGATTGGCCTTCGTAATTTCTTTTAACAATGAAGATTTGTATTTGTGTTGGACCATCAAAAGAAAAAAGTATTAAAATAAAGTGTATTTTGGAGTTTTATCTTGGAAAAATCCGGGTCATTACAACTATGGTTCGGTTCAATTCACTTCGGATCTGATTTTGATAAAACCAAAACCAAACTTGAATTTTATAATTGAAATCGAAACTATCCCCGAAACCTTTGGGTTGCTTTTAATCTATTACGTAACGAAAACCGTAGGGATCAGTTCGGTCTGGTTCAGTGTTTCCCCGAAACCATCCTGAACCTGTAATAACATTGAAGATTAAACCATTGAATTCAAAACAGCCTAAAAGCATGAACTACTATCCCAAATGGCTCACAATTCGCACAAGAGCAAACAAAAACCAAACTTAACAGCTAACAAAATAGTCAATAGAAAAGTAATCCAACTTTAGTTCACAACACAATCAGCATAAAATAATTTAGGGAAGTAGTTTGCTGACACGAAATTAATACATCATCAGAGTTCAAACACCTAGAGAAGATTGTGAATCCATCTTCAAAGTTTCAATTCCAACCCTGTTAGGATATTTTTGTAAATATATTACGGTTCGCTATGGAATTCGGTCGTAGTTCAAGTTTCGGTGCGGCTGACCTGTTTTCCTGAAATTATAAATCAAAACCGAAACCGAAACGGTTGCTGAAAATTTTGGTAGGTACCCATTGGAAAAAACCGTGGGATCGAGTAAGGATTGGCTCGGTTCGAGTAATGATTGGCCGGGTTCGAGAAATTTTTGCCACTGATGTAAGAGAAAGAGCATCCACATCTGTGACAAAAGCGAAAAAAAAAACATACAAACAAAAAGAAAACCAATTAAATAGATAGCCAGAGTTAGAAAAGTAAAATGAATATAATCGTCAACTAATGGAAGTTTGGCAAAGTTAAGAACAACTAAACCAACACGGCAACACCAAGGAACAAAATGCTGTATATAAACCACACATCCTATGATTCAATTTGTTGTATCCTAATCCCTGTGGTTTTGAAAAAAGTTGCAGATGTACCCATTTCCGTCCATGTTAATGGAAATAATACTTGCGCTGTTAACGGAAATGACTAAAATTGCAATATACCGTCATCTTCTTCTTTGATTCTTCTTCTCCCTTAACTCTAAAAAATCCATCCCATGTATAAAATATTAGATACGAACCGTTCATATTGTACTGTAGAGCTTAATAATTAATACATCTATACCAAAATTCAAGTCAATCGGAAAATGGAAACCTCATGGTCGAATAGAAATTTTTTTGAAGTAAATTTTAAAAATTTATCTTTCATTTGAACAAGAACTTGATCACTATGTTACTGATGTCCGACCGATATCATTTTTTATAGAGATGTTCTACAATCTGATTAAAATAATTTTAGCTCAATACCTCCGTTAACATGGACCGAAATGGGTGCGGATGCAACTTCTTAAAACCACAGGGGATATAGATGCAACAAATGAAACCACAGGCTAGGGGTGTAACCGCACATGGCCCAAACCACCGTAAGTGAAGTTTGCCAATAACTCTAGCTATCAAATCAATTACCAAAATTACGTTTTTACGAATCACGAACTGAATAAAATCGAGAGTGTTAAAAGATTTAATAGTATGTTCTAAAAATGGTAAAAACTAGCAGGCATAACATTTCATATACATGTCACACTCTATATTATACACTGGTAACACTTCTAACCCACACCAAGTTTTTGAAGGGTAGCCAGTGAAACTCCGAGCACTCGATCCCTGGATGCCACGGTACCTTACACTTCGCACAAAACAATCTATGGCAGTTGGGACACTCTGCCTCCGCAACAGCCTCACCTCCTCCACCCCCATCGTCGATCATAAGGGCCGAGCAATCCTTGAAAGGGCAGTAGAATTTCTGGGAGGCTAGAAACACAGATTCACATAGAGCACTGCCCCACCTATCAAACACCTCCGGTGGCAGAATCGGATGGCAGTGCTCCGGATCCAATACGCCCTTTTTGCAATCGGAAACAGGGCAGGGGATATGGGTTATGTTCTGGTCAAGTTTTGAGGACACGTACTTGACAATACAGTCGGAACAGTAAGAGTGAGTGCAACCCATTATGGGGAATGACTCGGAGTTGGGTTTTGTCTCAATGCAAATCTCGCAGACGAAGGTAATGGCGGTGGAACTGGAAGAGGAGTTAGAAGATTCACCGATTTCGATTCGGGTTTTCTTACTGGAATGTGTTGCATAAAGGAATTGAACTTCATCATCATCGTCATAGGCATCGAGGTCGATGATTATTCTCTTTTTTCCACGTTGGGTTTGTAGGAGAGACGCCGTTATCGCCTCTTGGAGCTCTCTGTCATCGTCGCTATCATCGATTATCTCTATAGGGTTAATGTTCATTGGTGTGCTGTGTCTTGACTTTGGATTTGATTCAGATTTGGGAGTTGAAGCGACCTTGTTCATGTCTCTTAGATTTGGGGTTACAGGTTTGGCTCCAGGGTTTTGCATGGCGGTGGTTTGAATTCTGGAGAGGGTCAAGATCCAGAAAGGAGGAAATAGTAGGGTTATTTGACGTTCCCCGGGGTCCGATTTTAATTACCTACCTAAATGGTGGTTGAATATTGCACTCTTTTTTTATTGGTTGCCACTAACAATATAGATTCCGTTGCTATCTAATTAAACTCCTTAACGATGTCTACAAACTTCAAAAAAAGAAATAAAACTAAAATCCAAGTTTACTTGTCCACTTACCTAAAAATACTAAAGTTACCGAAATTTCTCGGACACGTATAATTGTCTTTTTTCTTCGCCACCGATAGAAATTTCATTAGATGGAAGTGGCTGAAAATGAATGTAAAAAAAAGTGGATGGAATGGTAATTTTTTCATTTATTTTTGGTTGTGACATTGTTTTTATAGTTGGGTTGTGAACATTTTATTTATACTGTACCTTTTATTCTGGGTTATGGGTAAATTCTTTGGATAGGAAATACGAAAGAACAAAAACGAAAGCAAAAAAATCGCCCACTACATTCATTTGTTTTCAGTGACCCTATGTTTTTACTTGAAAAAAATAGACAACACAAAAACTATGTTTTATTTATAACTGTAGTTTTTAGGAGTAAATATGTTAACTTTTTTTTTTTATATATGGTTGGGGTTGTAAAATGTTTGAACAGAAAATCAAGAAGAAAAAATAGTAAAGAAAGAAATTCTCCTGATAATAATCATTTCAACATTTTCAAGAGATTTGAGAGTGCAATTTTATCTCTTAAGAATCACAAGATAACGATTCCAATCAAAAGTGATAAAGTAAATCCTAGATTTTTAGTTTTATTTCTCTTTGTAAAGTTGTAAGCATGGTTAATGGGTTAAGATAATACTCCCTCTGTCCCTTTTTAAGTGTGTTACCTAGAAATTCCAATTATTTTTCTCTCACATCAACTTTTACAACTTTTACATCTACTTCTATTACTTACCATTATCAATATAATAATACCCACTAATTTTTTAAAAAGGAATCTACTTTTAAGGGCAAAATATGAAATGTACCCACTAACTTTTCAAAACACAGTTATTAAGGGACAACCAAAAATGGAAATGTACACACTATAAATGAGACGGAGGGAGTAGTAGGAAGTTGTTAGTGGCAACCATAAGAAAGAGGGTAAAGTTTACCAAGTTTTTAGGTGGGTGTATAAAATTGAACTTTTCTTCATTGACTTGTTCGCTTTTTGAAAATTGTTCTTTCTATCCACCATATATTTGTTGTCCATGATTTTAAATTTAAAATTTGAGAAAAGATAGAACATTAACACTTTGCACCAACAATTATACCAACTTTCTCTTACATGTAATATGCAAGTCCTACATATAAGTGGTAGGTCTCACACATCTCTTGAGAAAAATTTGTACAATTATTGATACAAGTATTAGTGCTTATAGCAAACCTCTTGAAATTTTGGTCATTGTGCCCTTAAAAAATGGTAACTTTTGATTAGATGACTTGTTGGTTCAATCCATGGGACATTAATTCCTCCCGGTCCAAAATCTATCTATCTGTATATCTATTATCTATCTATCTATCTATCTATTAATCTATTCTATTAAATATACTATATAGCAATATAGTTGGCCCTCCCAAAGCTCTCTAAACCCCAAATTCTAAATTCTTAGAATTTTGAATTTTTTTACTTTCTGAAATTGGGAGAGAGAAAAATGTGGAGAGGGGGAGAAAGTGGGGAAGGGGGAAAGAGACACGTGTCTGATATTAATTCCCCATTTTGCTTTTGCCCCCATTACCTCCTCTCCCACCACAGACCCCATTCCCAGTGTTCTATTCTTTTCTTTACCTTTAAACTAGCGCCAAACCCGTGCATAGCACGGGACAAATCCAAGTGCACTGGGTTTATGTGAATCTTGAAGTAAAATTATTATACGTTTGATTTATTTTTCAAACAAAAAAAAATTCTCGTTCCAATTGTTGGTCTTTGTTGGTTTCCACTAAAATGTAGTGTCATTTTCAAATGAAAAAGTAAACTACCCATTTTGAGAACATTTATATAACTGGCTTTACGTGTTTCCAATGAAGATTGTATTATTTATAAGGCTCATAGGTAATATAAAAAGAGACAAAAAAAAAAAACAATTCACATACCGTGATTTTTATTCAAAATAATAAAAAATAGAGGAGGAGATGTTAAAATGTCATGCCACTTTCATTCATGGATATGAGTTTCAACCAAGATTGATATATTGCTACAAATGATTTACAATATTAATCTTAGAAGTGAGTGTTCTAGAAGTAAGATTGATATATTTAGTTTTTCTTATTTTGATTTGAGTTATTTTGGTAGGAAATATTAATCTTAGAAGTAAGTGTTCTAGAATATTTGATTTCCAATTTATTGATAGCAATCTTCATGGATTAGGTTAATTCGGGAGACTTTCAAAATAAATTTGGTGAATGGGTTGGAGGGGATCGAGTTTACCTCTGCCCTGCCCTTATCCCCGACCCCTGCGATTGTGACATTTGGAACAATCATCTCTTGGGTTTTTCATTTTTTTTTTTTAAAGTTTTTGGATATCCATACCCATTCCCCTTTTGGACCAGGGATAGAGGGTAAAAAAATTCCGATGAGAGGATCGGGGCATGGACGGGGACTAAATGTGTTTGGAGTTGGGGATAGTTCACATCCACTCCTGTCCCCGCCCTATCTTCTTAGTTTTCGTTCCACCCCTGTCCCCGTGCTATGCAAAGATTAAATCATACTATATAATAAGAACATACGTTTCCTTAGCATGCACAAATGTATTCTATGTTGTTGTACAACAAACTGATAAATAAATTATTTTGGGAGTGATTTCTCTTAAGAAAGAACTCAAACCATATTCACTTGTCTTTTTGCTGCCCAATAATTTAAACTCAAGTCGAACTAATTTTCTTTCTAGAAACATGTCATGCTAAGTAGAAGTAATAAACAAATACCAACATCTTTTTGGTTGTTTGATCTCTTCAAAAGCAAATACTAACATCATAACAGAAAAAATTCAATATAGTAAAACAAATATTTTGGGGAATCACTAAAATATGCTAAGAATGAGTTTAAATCACCAAAAGACAATCCAATTTGGATATGTAAGAGTCTCGATCTAGTTTTAGAAAAATAAAAGGCAAAATGAAAAGAAAAAGAGAATATAATAGGTTGAACTCACGTACGTCTACCGTACTCATTCTGCCTATTGGTTTCGTCAATCAGATATTCTTTTCAGTGTAATTCTCCATTACCTGCAAGAATAAAGGAAAAAGTAATTTTTTACTGATTTACTTAATGTATATACCTATTGAACGCAAGCTTGCGATGTGTGATGTGAATGAAAATGAAAACAAAATACTCGTTTTGGAGAATATTGAAAAGCAAAATTCGCATTACCCAAGTTTCAAATATTTTGATCAATCGATAGAAATTAGTATAATCGAAAGTGGGGTAGAAACTTTGTGCATTAATGTAGAGATAAAGAGAAATAAAGATTAACGGGCTGTAAATGTCATCGCTATTAGAACTTAAATTCAAAAAAAGGAGCTCAAACATAAATACTGTAACAAAAAAATCTTTTGTTAAACTGATCTTCACCTTTAAATTCACTGACTAAAGATCTTTCGAAAATAAAAATCTGTGGCTCATGCTCATGAAATTCGTTGGCTGTGTCGAAGGCAACATTATTGGGATTCTTTGATGCTGTTTTGGGACATATATATAGCGAGGCTGTGGATTTTAAATTGAAGAGAGAATTTCCTTTCCAAAAATGTATATTTAACATAATCTATTAAAACTTCCTTTCAAGATAAAAGATATACCAGATTTATCCACTAAATTAGGGGCATAGAATTCTATTCTAGCCAAGCAGTTTTGGAAGTTTGGGGCTTCCTCGTAAAAAAATGTCAAATTTGGTCAACAGAGCATAACTAATGGAATAAATGATTCCTATTAGCAGTTTCATTAATTTAGCATGATTTCGGGTATTAAGAGACACTAACACTTTCAGATTTTTCTTCTGATTATGGAAATAAGGATAGAGTTGGAAAGAGAAAAGTTTCTGAATTTAAAATTTCGAATAGGATTTATAAGATAATTGTAGTTGAACATCTCACATGTGCTTTTTTAAATGCTAATGACAAGCCAATCAATTCTTGCCACTTGTCGCGCCCACGATGCTCCTCGCGAAAATCCATCTTGCAATATATATTAGATCCGACCCACGTTTGTTCTTTTCAAATTAAGGGGAGGTTTCACGTGGGGTCATGGGGGAGCCGGGGGAGGGAGAGTTAGTCATGCAGGGAAGTGGGTTGGGAGTGATAAATAAAATTTCAAAAAGAGATAAGGAACGACTAAAAAATTCCAATTCTGAAATAAAACAGTTACACAAGTAGTTATTCCCTTTTTATGATTAACTTTTATCGACGCATTTCTCACTTCCTCTCCCACAGATACCATCTACACTAAATCTTCGCAATCGACCACTGGAGGTATTTCGTTAATCGTTACTAGCTGCGAAGACACGGCATAATTGAAGTTGGACTCTACAAAACTCGGTAAGCCTAATGATTTACTATACATTCCTCTCTTTCTTTCATTTTGCTCATATCTTTTCTAAGCATTCCAAATATATTCGATGAAATGTGTGTACCATTAATTTGTACCCCGCCTTCGCGAATTATGTAGGAACCGCGAATATGATACCTCGGCTTCGTGAAGGGAGCGGGAAATAGAGAGGTTGATCTTACAGTTGGTGAGAGCTTTCAAGACTTTCAATCCTATGGACTTCTTTTCTGTTGGAATATTTCTTTTTGGCTCAAGCATCCTGTCCAAAGTCCTACGGTATCACACCATGTTCATAAAATTCTGATCAACCAATTCTTTTCTGCAAAAGTCAATCAAATTGCTGAAAGGTTAGTTAGTTTTTGAAGAAAAAAAGGTAAACTTGATCAACTTGTGCAAGTGGGGTTCTCAGCAGCCCTAAATAAAAACATGGGAACTATTCGCATATCAGGCGTGAAGACTTTTGAACTTCCGTAATATGTTTTTTAGATTTGTCCAATAAATGTGAGTTTATCTCATATTTGTTTTTTCCTCTGGTTCAGTTTATAAATAGGTTTGTAACCCATTTGTAAAAGTATCAAGTGTGGAGTAAGAGAAATACATCAATAAAAGTGAGTGTTTGTTCAATTCTCTTTGTGAGTTTCATATAGCAAAAGTGTGTGATATATACTCCTCCACCCAACAGTTTTTATGCAAATTTTTGTTGGCTATCACAGCGACATTGGCTTTTATGATTGCAATTCATGTTTCGTTCTGCCAAAAAACAAAATTTCGCGTCAGTAGAAATGAGTCCTTTCTTCTCCATTAATTTTCTCTTATATTGTTTAAATTGTTCAAATTAAAACTCTAACATCGTCCAATAGCAATCGTGTCTAACATCGCCGAGTAGCAGTTTCGAGCATTTGTTTGCGGTACCAGTTTATTGGATTAATTTTGGTTTTATTAAATTTTTTTTTAGCTTTGATCATAGTTTCATACTTTTTGGATTCGTTTCATCGAGACAAATCAATAAATCACGAAATTTGACAGAAAACTAAGAAGTATAAATTTATTTTGAATAAAGACAAAATAAATAAACCTTCTTGCCAAAGAAGCCCTTAATCATTTTTCACGTATTTCTATACTTTTTAATCCTTAATGGCAATTCAATGAGCTAATTTTAGAATTATCCATTTTAAACGTGAACGATCTTGATTATTGAACGATTCGATATGGTACTGGATGGAAGTGTGCCTTTGGAGAAAAGGAACAATTTTCGAGAGGATGGAAGGCAATGAAAAGGCCAGAACCTCAGAACGCAGAATTCAGATCACCGATCCATCTTCTCCCTCCCAGAATTCAAACCACCGGTCGCTCCTGTACCCAAATTAAAAATCAAGACCATTGCCCAACGCAACAATGGGCAGCAACCGTTTAACAATAATACTTGTTCCCGACGAAGACGAAGACGACAACGATGTAACGCTACTCAAAAGTTGTAGTAGTACAAAACCCAACAATGTGATCTCAATGGATCACAACAACGGAGACCTCCAGACAGGAATCATCGATCTCGACGCAACAGACGATGACGATGAAGTTCAATTCCTTCTTTCTTCATCTTCTTCCTTTAAACAAACCCACTCGGTTACCGAAATCGGTGAGTCTTCTGATAACTCGAACTCGTCCTCCGACATAGTTACTACCTTCGTCTGTGAAATCTGCGTTGACACTAAACCCAACTCCGACTCATTCACCATAACGGGTTGCACTCACTCTTACTGTTCCGATTGTATTGTCAAGTACGTTTCCTCAAAACTTGACCAAAACATTACCCAAATCGCCTGCCCCGTTTCTGATTGCAACAAGGGTGTGTTGGATCCAGAGCACTGCGGTATGATTCTTCCACCGGATGTGTTTGATAGGTGGGGCAGTGCTCTCTGTGAGTCTCTGATTCTTACCTCCGAGAAATTTTACTGCCCTTTCAAGGATTGTTCGGCCCTTATGATTGATGATAGTGGTGGTGGTGGAGGAGGGGCTGTTGCGGAGGCCGAGTGCCCCAACTGTAATAGATTGTTTTGCGCGCGGTGTAAGGTACCGTGGCATCCTGGGATTCAGTGCTCGGAGTTTCAGAAACTGAACAAGGATGAGAGAGGAAGAGAGGATATCATGTTAATAAAGCTTGCTAAGGAGAAGAAGTGGGCGAGGTGTCCAAAGTGCAAGTTTTATGTTGAGAAATCGGAGGGTTGCTTGTTTATTCTCTGCAGGTTTGGTTTCTTGTTGCAATTGTGTTTGCTTTCGTCATACAAAATATAGTTAATCTTTTTTATTTGTTTGCTTAGTTGAATGACCTTTTTGTAATTCTGTTTGATATTGTTTATCGTGATTCGCGATTGCTTTCTGAAATGTGAATATCAAGTTTCTTGGGTTTGCCTTTATTACTACTATTGATGTGGAAAGCAGGTAATTCTAGATAAGCTCTATTGGCACTTTTTTTTTGGTTTGGAAAAAGGTGTTTTATTGAAAAGAAAACCAAAACACAACTAGGCAAGGGTATGACCTTGGACCTAAACAACACCCAAACCACATCAAGTACCAGCCAAGGAACCTGAATACAGCACAGAAAGAATAACAAAAATTATATTTGAAGAAAAATCTTGGAAGGAGCACCCCAAGCAGAACATATCCTCTTATCATCCCCGAAAGGGTTAATCCCTCTCCAAGAACAAATACAGGCTTTAACAGCCTCTAGAACAACCTTGACAATCCATTTGGAGGAAACTCCCCTGCCTTGGAAGACCCTACCATTCCTTTCTCTCCAAAGAAAGTACACTGCTGCAGCAAGACACAGTTTGAAAATAGAAGCTCTAGCACTCTTGTTATTACAGTACTGCACACCCCAGGAAATCTCAGACATCAAACTCAGGGTGGAAGAATCAAGACAATGGCTCTTAACTTCAGACCAAACCTGAGTAGAGAACTGACAGTCAAAAAATAAAAGAGAGTGGGATTCATAGCCCCCATGACAGAGCACACAAAGCTTGTTATTCACCACTCCCCAAGAGAAAAGCCTATCCTTAGTGGCCAATCTACCAAGAACAGCAGTCCACTGCACAAAAGCCCATCTGGGGACATGCCTTCGATGCCAAATCATAAACCACCAATTAACAGCAGGGCCAGAGCTTCTCAGAGCTTCCCAAGCAGAAAGAGAAGAGTAGCAACCATTAGGGGTCAAGGACCAGACCACCTTATCCTACTTAGAAACATCTAGAAGGAGGGAGGGGTCAGAGCTGGCCATAATCTCCCTAATAACAGAGGACCTCCTCCTAGGCCACCTCCACCCATTATCAGAAATAATAGAGGACACCTTAGCATTGAGGTTGCCCACATTACTAACCACCCTATCACCAAACCTATGAAACAAAGGCCCAAGGTTATGCCAATTATCAAGCCAAAGAAATGTAGAGAAGCCACTCCCAACAATAGACTTTATAAATCTTAGCCCAAGTCCCCTAAGCTCAAAGATTTTTCTCAGAGTCCAGGAAGAATTTTGAGGTAAAGCCATGGTCCAAATGCAATGCTGTTTCATAACATAGGAGTGGATCTATTTTACCCACAGAATATCCTCCTTTTTGCAAATGGCCCACAAGTGTCTTAGCATAGAGGCCTTATTCCACTCTTTAAGCCTGTTGAAGCCCAGACCACCCTCCTTCTTAGGGAGACAAACCATATGCGAGGCCACCTTAAACCCCATGGGACTTCATCTCCCCCTTTTCCTTAAGAAAGCACTAAGCAGGCTTTCTATATCCTTCATAAGCTGTTGAGGCAGAAGAAAGATTGAAGCCCGATATACATGGATGCTGAATAAAACAGAGCTTATAAGCTGAGCCCTTCCAGCAAAGAACACCACCTTATTTGACCATGACTGGACCCTCCTGAGCATTCTATCTTTAAGCACCACGCAATCTGAGTACCCCAGCTTAGTGGAAATCAAAGGGACTCCTAAGTATTTAACAAGGAGAGAAGCTTCTGGGATGGCCAATATAGCTCTCAAGGACTGCTTCAAATTAATCAGAATTTACCCCAGCAAAAAAAACAAGCACTTTTCCCCCAGATTTGGCTGCAGCCTAGAAAAGGAATAGAAATCTTTCAAAAGCTTGGAAATCAACTCGAAGGATTGAGAATCAGCTCCACAGACTATGAACATGTCATCAACAAACATAAGGTGAGATATATCCAACTCATAACACTTAGGATGGAAGGAAAAAACCCCTTGAGAGATTCTGAAATCCAATAGAGAGGAGAAGGCTTCCATGACAATAAGGAAGAGATATGGGGAAATAGGATCCCCCTGCCTTAAACCCTTCTTACCAAGGAAGAAACCCTTGAGATCATTCATAATAATAGAGAAATAAGGAGTGGTCACACAAGCTTTAAGCCACTCAAGGGGAGCCCTGGAAACCCCATGTACTTGGGTCATTGGACTTGGATGCTCCATTTTTTTCAATCCAACATGATAGTATTCTGTTCGGATACGTGGTCAAACTTATGGTGCTTTAATACTTGTACCGACAACTTTTGCCATTCCTATTATGCCATGTGTTCATCGTTCAAACCCAGTTTTCATGCCATTCAACTTGAATGATCCTTTTGAATTCTGTTGGGATGGGAAATGGAACGTTGGACTCACAATTTTTGCTATACCGTTTAAAACAGGTACCAAGACAGAGAGATCAGAAAGAAAAGAAAAGACCTAACAGAACCAAGACAGAAAACCAAAGGAACAAATGATAACCTGAACCAAGAGTAACAAACACCAGAAGTTACAAACATGGAAAACAAAGACCAGTATGCTATTGAGGGTTCAGTATGCTAATATGCTATTGATAGCCATGGCTTTCATTCTATATTGATTGGGTGGAAGCAATTGGCTGCTGACCACCACCACGTCTTCATGTTTAGAATCTTTACTGAAACTATCACAGTATCCAACCATCACAACTGCCACCTGGGAATCCAGTTCAAAGAATGTAAATAGGGAATCTGTGTTCCGATATTTGTAAATGGCAACTTTTGGTGTTTTTGAGTGGTGTGTATTCTTTATTTTTCGCATGGCTTTGTTGGTGTTAGGTTTGAATTTGAAATGTTCAATGAGGGGAACAACTCAAGCCTTGTCACGACATATGAAATGTAGCTGTGGGACGTTGATCAAGTGAAATCTGCCATTGCCAAGTTTGTATCTGCTGGTAGAACTATACGTCTCTGCTCACTTCATGCATAGTCGCTTAACTGCAATGTTGAAAGAACTAGAGATATAAGAGGGGTTGGGAGAAGGAAATTTCATTTGGAGGCCCATCAAACACTTGTTTACCTGTTTCAGAAAATATTACTAAATCATTGCTAATCTCGATTTGATTGAAAATTTAATTTATGACTTATCCCTTTAACAACTATGATTATTATGTACTTGAGATGCTTCTTGATGCTGTACTTGTTTTCTTGTTTTCAATGATCCATCCACATTTTCAATAAAAAACAATTCCTGTTATCTTGAGCGAGGCACATGATCGGATTTGCTTTGAACCGTATGGTTTAGATTAATAGTTCCTTGATCGTTGTAGTTGTTCTTACCTTCGCCAGACTTCCCATTAATTGCAATATTCTTACGATTATGTTGGTTCAGTACACTTTTTCTTTTGGTCACAGGTGTAAACATTCTTTCTGTTACAACTGTGGAGCTCCCATGAAACAACATTATTGTCAGAGATGCAACCATTGAGTAAGCTTTTGGTCTTCGTGAGACTTCAACCTTTTGGCTTGAGGAGGGATCGGAGTGGGCTTTTACTCTTGATGAGCACGTGACACACAAAGTCTCCAGTCCAAGAGCGGGTTGTGCCCTCTTTTAACATTTCTATCCTTGTAAGAACACCATCCTTGTATACTCAGCTTAGGGGACTTCCACAGTGGGCTAAATGGCTAATGGTCGGGCTAGCTCGTATAAGTTATAAGTTAACTTAGGTCATCGAAATCGAAGATACGAAATTCATTCAAGTAGGAATTTTGGTTTTGGGATGTGGTTGAAATGTGAATATATTACCTTATCCCAGTTTTTAAGGGAGACATTTTCTAACAAAATAGGGTTAGAGGAATTGATTTTGTCTTGTCAAGCGTTGTGCTGTACTGGATTTCTTGCAATACTTTAACCTTTTTGGAGGAAGACATACTCATGTGGCCGGCCCAATTGATTTGGACTTCAAGCTCGATTTTATTGATGGTTAGGCTTTCACCTTTTGTGCAATTGTTGCCATTAGCAATGGCTTGAGGTTGCAGTCCAGAGGGATATTGTTAGAAAATTCTTAATTTCGTTATGCTCTGCAAAACGGGCTTCATGAAGGATTACATTTCGCTATTTCTGTAGCCTCTTCCTCGGCTATGTTTCCAAGGTATTCTAAATGCAAATTTTCTCACTTCTTTACATTAGCTTCATTTTTCCTTTTGATATTTCATCAAATCTTCTTCACTATTTTCCATCAAGTTGCATGCTTCATGAATGTTGTTTGTTATGTACTCCTGCCGTCCCATTTTGTCTGCTCAGTATTCAATTTCAGGCTGTCCCAAAATCTTTGCTCAATTTCCTTAATTGGCTATAAAGAATTGGCAAACTACCCATTCTACCCTTTTCACTTTGGAGCCAAAAGTTTGAGAAAAAAATTTTGGGGTTGCGTTTTGGTTGGAGCTAAAAAAATTTAGACGGTTTGTTGGAGCCAAAATTTTGAGAAATTCTTTTGGGATTGTGTTTTGATTGGAGCCAAAAATTTTGTACCAATTTTTGTGAGAGTTTTTGTTGGAGCCAAAATTTGAGATAAACTTTTGGGATTGTGTTTTGATTGGAGCCAAAATTTTGAGAAAAAGTTTTTGGGATTGTATTTTGATTGGAGCCAAAAACTTTGAGAGTTTCTATTGGAGCCAGAATTTCAAGAATTTTTTGTGGGGATTGTGTTTTGATTGGAGTAAAAAATTTTGGACCAATTTTTGTTAAAGAGTCTTTGTTGGAGCCAAAATTTTATACTATGAATTAAAGACAAAAAAGAAAAAGAAAAAGAAAAAAAAGAGTGCCAATTGATAAAGGAGAGTGTTAAATTCATTCCCCATACTAGTTATGAAGGGTAAAATCGAAAAACTCTGCCAAACTGTGACCCAGTAAATTTGCTGACTTTCTATAGTGAGCAAATAAATTGGGATAAGAGGGAGTAGTTTTTTCTGCTAACGTTACAGGTTGGATTATGAGAATATTGATTACTCCATCCGTCCCTTTTTAAGTGTGTTACCTGAGAATTCTAACTATTTTTCTCTCACATCAACTTTTACAACTTTTACATATACTTTTCATTACTTACCATTATCAATATAATAATACCTACTAACTTTTTTAAAAAGAATCTACTTTTAAGGGCAAAATAGGAAATGTACCTACTAACTTTTCAAAACACACACTTATTAAGAGACAACACAAAATGAAAATATACACACTATAAAAGGGACGGAGGGAGTTTTATATAGATCGATCAAATAAAAAAGACAAATAGTTGAATGTCAAACGCTCACAATGGTCGATCAAACAAAATGGCCAAAGAAACACGTCGTGTAAGATCATACATCTTACGCGAGAAAAAGTTGCTTTACCAAAACAATGTCAACCACTCTATATATAGGTAATTGTCATGTTCTTGACTTTTTCACTTTGTGCACAAGTCTGTTGTTTCTATTTATGCATTTTTTTGTAACACCCAACCACTTAATATGAGAATTTGCTTTTATGCATTTTGTAATGCCCAAGTCAAAAAGTGCATTGTCCTCATTTTTAAATGGGTAAATTTCACTGACCTCTCCTGAGGTTTCTAACAAATGCAAGGACCCCCCTAAGATTTCTGAAATATCACTGACCTCCCTTACTTTTGAAACTATTACCAAGATTCCCCCATCCGTTAACTTTCCATCCAAAAACCGTTAACTTGAAAGTACTTTTGTTGGTCTTTAGTACTTTTTTGTTCCAAATAATAATATGCATATTTTTTTCATCTCCTCCTTTAAGATGCAAATTTTTTACCGAATACCAAATGATGGAAAAAAAACTCAATAAGAAAAAAATCTTAAAAGTCCTTAAAGAAAGTAATAGCAAATGAAACCCTTCTACTTAAATAACTAAACAAATATGGTTGGGAATAGGGTTGCGATATATACGTACATATATATGTGCATATTAACTTTTTCAATCCCTCCTCAACATAAATTAAATTTTTATAAAAAAATTGACCAAAAGATGAAAAAAAATATTAAGACAAAAAAAAAATCATCCATAATGGGTCTATTTAAAAAAAAAAAACTAAGTCAATATAGTTGGAGGATGGGGATCCAATATTTTACATATATATATGTATATACAATGGGAAAGGGTGATA